>VVHJ01045418.1:0-16349 GCA_015107715.1 Tylochromis polylepis
AAAAATGACTCCAAGGTTCCTCACAGTGTTACTGGAGGCCAAGGTAATGCCATCCAGAGTAAGAATCTGGTTAGATACCATATTTCTAAGATTTTCAGGGCCGAGTACAATAACCTCAGTTTGATCTGAATTTAGAAGCAGAAAATTAGAGGCCATCCAGGTCTTTATGTCGTAAAGACATTCCTGCAGTTTAACTAATTGGTGTGTGTTATCTGGCTTCATGGATAGATAAAGTTGGGTGTCATCTGCATAACAGTGAAAATGTATGCTATTCCTTCTGATGATACTGCCTAAGGGAAGCATGTATAATGCAACCAGAATTGGTCCTAGCACTGAACCCTGTGGAACTCCATAATTAACCTTAGTGTGTGAAGACGGCTCTCCATTTACATGAACAAATTGGAGTCTATTAGATAGATATGATACAAGCCACTGCAGCGCAGTCCCTGTAATACCTGCAGCATGCTCTAATCGTTTTAATAGAATATTATGGTCGACAGTATCGAAAGCTACACTGAGGTCTAGCAGGACAAGCACAGAGATGTCAGAGGACAGTGGACTCGTCTTTAAGGTTTAAGTTAATAGAGACTTCTAAAAATTACAAGCAAGCCACCATGTGATGAAAACGCAGAGCAATCTGTGTGTTTGTTTGTTTGCATACTGAAAAGTCTTCAGTAGACTTCCTCTGTTCACTGAGATGTCGCTCTCTCTCCAACTCCTCCTCCACCTGGTTCATGGCAGTGTGAAGCCATTGTTCTATTCCTGGTGTACTCTCTGATAGCAGGGCCAGGCGAGCCTCAGCCTTCGCCCTGTTCAGCTGAAAAACCAAGAAACTTAGTTAGACACACACAGACATGTGACTCAGAATCCTGAGTCACATGGATTCTATGTAACTCACAAATTTTCATGAGCTTTGGTTTGGTCAAAAGCTAAAAGCAAACTGATTTTGTGTGCCTCAGTTCATGATCAACATCAAAATCTAAATCCTTCTGAGTCAAATTTGATTACACAGACATGACATCTTGCATATTTCCGCTACCGTAATTTAGATTTCCAGATGCCGTTATTATATATTGCCAAACTCATACAAAACCTTCTTCTTGTCCATTTTTCCTACTCCTAATACATCGACTCTGATTGTTCACTTGCTCCCTAATATAACCCACCCACCAACAGGTGCTGTGATAAAGAGATAATCAGTGTTATTCACTTCTCCTCTCTGTGCTCATGACGTTATGCCTGATTGGTATAAGCGTACCACATTATCCATCACACATTGTGGAAGCAGTGTTATGGAATGGGTATGTATGTCCACTGGTGATGTCACTGCTGATAAATCCAAGTCCAGGGCTAAACTCTCTGCTCAGATTCAGCCAAATGATATAAAACTGATCAAAACTGATCAAAACTGATCTAGCACCAATTTTTATTTCACCATTGCAACAAACTTCGTCTTTTGGAGCATTTTTAATCTGACAAATGATATGGCCTACTTTGTGGTATAGCCCATCAAAGACGTTTATGCTTCAGTTGAATTCTAGTGTTTTATTACTCTGTTATGTAACACTAATTATCAGGTTATCTGTGTTTATGTAATGCACCCGTACAATTTAAGGATGCAGTTAGAAATAAATGTATGATTGCTTTAGTGTATTTTGCACAAGTGAGTCTGAAAATTCTCACATCAGTAACGTGACTTTTATCACTCAATGCAGTTCTCAAAACAGACAAAGAATTTCTCTTAACATAAACCTGTGCAAAAGACACTAAAATACTAAATCTTCTGTCACACACAAGCTCTGCATGTCTTTCATCACTACATCCATGAATCTTCTCTTCCTCTTTTCTTCCTCCCTGGCAGCTACATATTCAGCATCCTTTGGCCAGTATACTTACTATCCCTCCTCTGCATATGCCTAAACCATCTCAGCCTTGCTTCTCTAACCTTGTCTCCAAATCACTCAACCTGAGCTGTCCCATTTGGGTCACTGCCAAAGAAACTCTTCAACCCTGTCCTGTTTGCATATTTTCCCCTGGTCAATTTCTATGTCAGTGAGGAACAGAGAGTTGGGAGCAGAATGATGTGAAAAACAGAAAACCATATCTTACTGACTATACTGGTGAATGTTGGATTTTAACTTATAGGGTGGAAACACATTTAAAAACAAGTACCTTGGCTTTCCTGATGCTCTCCTGTACCTCTGCTATCTTCTGCTCCACACTGAGCGCTGTCTCCCCGGATAAGAGCTTCAGCCGGCTCTCTAACATCTGTAGAGCCTGATGAAACAAAGCAGAGTTAGAAAAAAGCAGATACTGATCTTCAATGGAATATCATTAAAAACACAAAACAATGATTTTGGCCTTTAGGAGCAATTATTTTTTAATAAACAACTGTACATGAAGCACTAGCTTCTCTATCATTCATTTTTTAAACATAGATTCTAGTTCTTCCTTCATAACATTTCGGTGCTGCTAATTTATCTCCATATCACATAATTGTTGCGTTCAACTACTTAATAGTGGCAGTAATACGGTACCACAAACTGTAATTGTGACCAAAGCTATAATTTGGGTTTAACAGACCTCGGTAATGCTTACTACTTTTACACTGCATAATGTTTGCGACAGAGATACTTTTAGTTTTCCTTCTGTACACCACCACAGTGGATTGTAAATCAATTAATAGGTGCCTGAAGTACAAACTTTCAGCAAACATTTTGCATTAACTTTTTAAGAATTATAGACATTTTGACACAGGTAAAAGGTTCAAAATTAACAAAACATTTGACTGACAAGCAGGTTCATGGCCAGGTGAGGGCGGCTCCCTTGTTATTTCATGACAAATGAAGCAGACATAGTATCTTAAGTTGATCCAATTTCAGAATCAGAATCAGAATACTTTAATAATCCCTAAAGAAATTGTTTTTTTGTTTGTTTGTTTGTTAGTTTTTTAAATAGTTTTTTATTTACAAAATGTCATGTAATTTTAAATATGAAGTCCAAAGACTTGTTAGAGGAAGGCCATCCTTAGACTGAAAAACCCATATAAACCTATCAGAGTGGCCAAATCAATAATCTGGTGCATTGTTAAAAAAAATGAATCCACTCACCAGCCCAGCAACATCAAAAAATCTGAATGACCACAGAAGACAACTAAAGTGCTAAGGGAATACAACCAAGGAATACAACTAAGTATTCCCTTAGTTAAGAAAAACAACTTCACTCTAACCACTGAAAAACACTCTTGAGGAGGCAGGTGTATCATGAATGGAAATACAGAGGGTTTACAACAAGGTGCAAGCACTGATTACACTCAAGAATAGCAAGGTCAAATTAGACTTTTCTAAAAAACATCTAAATGAGCTGCCACAGTTCTGGAAAAAAAAAACACTCTTTGGACAGATTAAACTGTAGTTAACTTGTACCAGAAAGATGGGAAGAGAAAAGTATAGAGAAGGAGAGAGACAGCTCATGTTCATCCAAAGCATACCACATTATCTGTCTAGTATAGTGGAGGGAGCATTATGGCATGGGTATTTATGGCTGTCAGTGCATGTGACTGCTGACAGAAGCAGGAGGATGAAATCTGAAGGTTGCAGGGCTATACCCTCCGCTCAGATTCCGTCAGAACAGCAAAGCTGATTGGACTCTGGCTCTGCTTCACAGTGCAAATGTTTTATTTTGCTATTAAAACGATAAGTGTGTGCCACTATTGATGTTGGATAATGGTGTGTGTGTGTGTCTGATGTTCACCTTCAAGTCTTTTCTCTTAGAAGGCCACACTTTGCATTATAAACTAATTTAATAATAATAAACGATGAGTAACCTTTCAGAGCTTCAAAGATATCTCAGCAGCAAGAACCAAAACAAATATGGAGTTTATTTATTATTGAGCAAAAAGAGTCAGGATCTTTAATGGTTAATCTTGGAACTCTCAAAATGGTGTATAAAAATGTCTGTAATTCTTAAACAGTTAATGAAAATTTTTTTTTGTAAAACCTCTTGAATTAAACCTTAAAGTCTGCACTTCAATCACATATTGATAGTTTGACTTACAATCCACTGTGGTGCTGTACAGAGGGAAAATTACAAACATTATGGAAGGCACTGTAAGCATTTTGAAACACCATAAGGCCCTCTAATATCTAACACCAATTTTTATTTCAACTTTTGAGAAAATTTACAAAGAGATGAAATATTGTAAAATGGGCCTAAAGAATAAAGACACTTAAAGTAATACAAAAATATACATTATACAGGAAACCAGCAAGGGCCCACTGCTTCACAATCGTCACAGTTCTTCTCTCTAGTTTCTCACCCTCTCTCCATGGGCAACAATCTTGTGGTCTTTAGCCACCTTGGCAGTCCATTTCTTAGCCTCCTTCACCAGGCAGCCCTCTTCTTCTGAAGCACAAACGTCCTGCAGAACTGACACCTATGAAGAGGAGCACAAAACACTCAAATATTTAATTTGTGGCAGTGACCACAATGTGAATTTACACAGATACTATTTGAAGTCTTTTTCATTTGAGTATTTTTTAGTTTATAGTATAGTCCCAGTTTATTACATTTCAGTGAAAAAACCCTTCTAATTTACTAAAAGTTTAACAGCTTTAGTTTGCAGTTCATTTTAAGATTGAGACTTTGCAGTATGAATGATAAAACAATGTTTTTAAATACATTGTTCAAAATTCAGTATTTGGCAGTACAGAAAACTTTTGGAATGACCAAGAACTGACATGGATATTGAATTTGAAAAAGCCTGGATTTTTATATGTAAATGAAAATGCTGTGAGCTTTAAAAACATACAATAGGATAGTTGGGGTCCACCACTGCTCCAGAGGTTTTTCCTCTGTAAGATCTTCTTTGGTCAAAAAATATGAAAAGATAGTTTGAACAGATCCTAGTTTAATAACATATATTGTAGCTTTAATAGATTTACTTCATATATAATCACTGAATGCACCACTTTATCAATTTTTTTCTTCTAATAATTACAATGTGCACATTAATTTAGGCTTTTTCAAGCTGTTTTTAATACTTGTAATCAAGGATTTATACGTTGCTGTTTTTGTGCTTTTACCTCAGAAAAGGAACTGAACATGTTGTCTACCCCTGATTTCTGACCTTTCCAGTTTTTTTTGTGTGTGTTAGATATCTGTACATTGGTAACAATTCACAATTTAACTGAAGCCCAGATAAGCGATCTGTTGTAAAACTGTTGCCAAATCAAGCATGTGGATCATCAAGAATGAGATTTCCAGGTTGGAGATCATGACACTTACACTACTGTCAGTATGTCTTCCCTGTAACCTACCAATTTATTATTATTATTTTTTTTTTGCTGTAATCTAAATCTGTCTTTGGCACATCAAGGGTGTGCCTCAAAGCTAAGAAGTGTCCTCACTTAGACACACCTTGTCACGCAGATCAGGCTGGAAGGTAAATTCAGGGGTTTTGCTGAAAGATAGTGATTCTTGGAGAAACTGCTGAACATTTCTCTCTCTGGTCACCTGCAACACAAAAACTAATTAAACAAAAGCATTTTACACCATCCTCAAAGAAACAAATAACTCTCGCTGTAAATTCTGCAGAATTTTTCACAAAAGCTAGAAAAGGCCTTTCAGCATGAACAAAAATACAATGTTCTCACTTCTAGCGGCTTTGGATGAACACTTGAAAAATCAAGTGTACTCAAAATGTCCAGGGAATAACTCTGAACTAGCAACAGAGTACAGTCTAAGGGGAATATCTCGAGATTTATTAAATTTCTCCCCATCTAGAGTTTACTATCTCCAGTGATAGATTTTATTTGGTTGTACATTAAACTAGCAAACAACATCTACACTAAGTCCACACATGAAACTGTTTATGCCATTTCTATACATCTACATGTAAATGATGCTTCTCACATTATTATGTCTCATTGTGTGTTGGATGGTGAACTTATTTGTACAAGCAGCTGGATGTTCAAAACATATTGTTTCTAAATGTGGTTATTACGGTTTCCTTAGAGCAAGGAGGGTCTTACTATGAATCTGTCACAATGCATTCTTGTGCCTCATTTCCATTTCAGTTCTGTGTTTATATAGGGTAATCATATCATAGTTTATTTTCCTAACTTCTTATTCATTCTCATTATTCAGTTTAAAAAAAATTGTACTATAAATCCTCACTCAAGATAACAACTTCATAAGAACCCTATTTTAAGAAGACATGTTTAATATGACTATCCAACACTGTCACAGTATTTACAACACAAACAACTGTGAAAAGCAGACTAGGTCTACTTTAAATGGGACTAATCACAGATTGAAACCAATCATTTGCAGTCTGATCCCCTGTGATGACGAACGACCATAGGTAGTTAATTGCAAACTGTCACTATACATCCAGTATATAAACTATACTGGGAAAAAAAGCATCTCATCTCTCTTTTGTATAATTCATATATACAGTACCAACCTTTGCAACACTGCCCCACACCCTGCTGTACTGTTTGTGTGTATGAAGACAGCAATCCATCTCAATCCCACACAGCAGGGTGAAATGGCATCTTAAATCTTCATAAATATGACCATCCATTTGCTGATGAGGTACGGGACAAAAGGTCAGTTTTCAAAACTTCAAATAGATTTTAAATATTTTCAACACTATGGCTATGATTCAGTATGAGCTCCCAGACAAGCATTCTTTATGAAGACAAAAAATTTATACTGAGTCCCTACTGAAGACTAATCACCTATGTTATGCATGTTTTCTGTAACTCTGTGTTCTCGTTAAATACAGTACATGCAGCAGACTAAACGCTACAATCCAAAACAGTCATTCAAGCACTTGTGGTGACCCTAGTTCCTTAAAAAAAAGTAGCTATAAAACTTTTTGTGAAATGACATTTTGATCCATTCCATCTATAAAAAAATATCCAGGAAATAAATGTACAACAGGACTACCATATTGACTGTGTTAGTGTATGTGGATTACCTTCATAATAAATGGTAAGTCATTTGTGTAGTAGTGTTGCCGATGCGCTCTGACTGCTGCTAATGTCAGCAGATACTCATTACGTACTTCAGTCAAATGGTCATCGCACTCTTTCAGTCTGGCAGTGAGCTGTAAACATGTAAGTGAGCACAAACACAATGTCACGCAAACAAGCGAAAAATGAAAAATGACATTTATACAGGTCTATAATTCAGCAGTATGTGCTGTGTAATAAACTGGAATAAAAGCTGTTTTTTTTTTCATTTCACTTCCCAAAAACACAACCTATAATCCCAGGGGGTTAGCACCCACCTTGCAAAGCTCAGGACCCCAGTGCCTGTCCCTGTGGTGGATTGCCCACAAGGTGGTGGAACCAAATTGACAGCCAAGCCTGACATCTTCTTGTTGAAGTGCTGTAGCTCATTTGGGTTTTTGTTTTAATCTCTTTTTGTGGCCCCTTCCCTGGAACCAGTTTGTTTTGGGAGACCTTGCCAATGACCTCAAAAGGAGTCTTGGAAAAATAGGAGTCATCTGATTATGATGCCTCCTGAGGGCATACTTTGTTTTGTTTTTGTTTTTTGTTTGTTTATACCCTAATATAGAGAGTACAAAAGTACAGACACTGTGTACAGATAACGTTTTTTAAGGCCTGCAGTGACGTGAAATAATAACTCCCTTCAAATGCACTAAACCAAAAGTAATGAGCATGCTTTGAAAGTGTAAGGAGTAAAAAAGTACAGATATTTTTTTTAAATGTAGGGAGTAAAAGTAAAAAGTTGTCAGAAAAAAAAATAAAGTAAAGTACAGATACCTGAAAATTATACTTAAGCACAATAACGAAGTATTTGTACTTCGTTGCAGAACCAGAACTCATGAGAGGTTAAACATTTAGTCTGATCTGGGAGCAAATGAAACCTAGAACACCCAGCTTAGCCTGCTGCTACTATGACCCAACACTGGTTAACAGGAAGAAAATGGATGAATAGAGTGATAATATAATTTTGTTTGCTTTAAAAGATGGAAATAAGGAAGTTAGACAAATGCATGAAAGGCAAGGGAACCTAGCGAGATTATCCTGGGACAACTCTTTTTCGTCTGTTCTAAAGTCATAATCACAGGAGAGAAAACAATTTATCCCAGGACATAGTTCAGCATAGGAATAACTTTTCAGTAGCTAATTTCATCCATACCTTAGTAGTTGTTTTATGTAGTCCTGCTTTGAAGTGAAAAATTCCATGTTCGCTTTTTCTAGCTCTGGGAGAGAAAGTGAAATCATATTTATGTCATTCAAGACAAGAGAAAACTACAGCACTTTAGAACTTTACTTTTCAAAAAAAATATGTATTGCTTCATTATTTATTTTAATGCTCTATATACATATAGTGGTTAAAATATAAGTTGTGGGAAACTTCAGTCAGTCACTCTGCAAGCTGAGCTCTTATAAACCATATTGGCTGAACTCCCATCAGCACATACCCATGCACAAAAGGCGGTGCAAAGTTTAGCTGTTTGGTGTAACAGAACACATTAGGGCACATATGTGGTTTTACTACCCAAATGTCACTGGTTTTCTAAGTAGTACTATCTAACTTCTTTACTGTTTTATTACAAAACTACAAGTCGTAACAATAATAATAGTAATAGTTTAAGAGTACAAGTGCTTCACATGTAGAATAAAATATATAAAATATATAGAAATGACAAAAGTTGTTCCATAATGTATCTAATACAACCTTAAAAATCTTACTTTTAGTTACTTTTAAAATATTTTAAAACAAAATTAAATGCTGGACAAAAGTCTTAGCAGAAGATTTGATTTTGCCAGTGAGAAGGACCATTCAAACCTCCTTATTGAAACACAGACCTGGCCTGTGCATCTGCAGTTTTCTCACGGGCAATACTGGCAATGTGACTAAAGTCGTGGTAGCACTTCTTGACCCTTTGAAGTTCCCGTAGAGCATCCACCACTTCAGCCTGCACCCTCTGCAGCCGTTCCAGGCCCTAACACACATATGCACACAACCCAAAATGATACATTTAGGCATCAGAGTCCACTTGCAGCCATTTCATGGACTTCAATTGAATTCTATTTATATAGTGCCAAATCACAACAACAGTTGAATCAAAGCACTTTATATCATAAGGTAAAGACCCAAGAATAATTGAGAGAAATTCCATCAATTAAACAACCCCGTTTAAATAAGCACTTTGGCAACACTGGGAAGGAAAAACCCTTTTAACAGGAAAAAACCTCCAGCAGAACCAGGATCAGGGAGGGGCGGCCATCTGCCGTAACCATTTGGGGATGAGGGGAAGAAGACAGGAAAAAACATGTTTAATTATTTGAGTGTTGTTTAGAAATGTTTAAATGTGTCTACTGACTCACTCTCTTAGCCCGGACATCCTTTGCATTGCGGAGACTTTTGGAGGCTTGTCCACTAAGTCGACGGTATTCTTCTGCAGCGAAAAGTCTTGATGCAGCAGTCTGAGCTGTAGCATCGACCACAGATCGCCACACACTAAACACACTCCTGAAAGCACACAAACTGCATTCATATCACTATCACCAGGCACTTTTCAACAATGTCAGATACTATTAACACACACAGGGTGGCCTTATGCTTTGCATCACCAATCACTGCATTATTTGACACAGAGAGATAATGGGTATTAAAGTGCAATACCTATCCATTCACACACTGTTTTATGCTATATTCTTTAAGGATTTTATACTCTTCGCATCCACAGATCACCAGTTAATTAACCATGCATGTCTTTTTTGGGAGAAAGCCAAAGTACCCAGAGGAAATCCACACCCAAGGGTTTACAAACCTTATTGCATACACATACTTTTGTCATTTTATGTCGTAAAGATATTCCAGCAGTTTACCTAATTGGTGTGTGTTATCTGGGTTCATGGATAGATAAAGCTGAGTATCATCTGCATAGCAGTGAAAATGTATTCTATGTCTTCTAATGTTACTGTCTATGGGAAGCATGTATAATATAAACAGAACTGATCCTTGCACAGAACCCTGTGGAACTCCATAATTAACCTTACTGTGTTAAGAGGACTCTCCATTTACATCAACAAATTAGACTCTCTTAGATAGATATGATTCAAAACATTGCAGCACAGTACCTTTAATACCTACAGCATGCTGTAATTGCTGTAATAAACCACTGAGATGAGTCCACTGTCAGAGGCCACAAGAAGATCATTTATAGCCTTTAAAGCTGTTTCTGTACTGTGATGAGCTCTGAAACCTGATGTACATTAAAAGAGATAGGCTGATCATATTTAAGATCGAAGCATTAATTAATGGTAGGACTTATTTGAGCCGTCTTGAGGGAATGGGGTCTAAAAGACACTGGTGGTTTGAAGGAAGTAATTACTGAAGTTAACTCAGATCAGCTGCAGTCAAAATACATTTCAATGATATTGAAAGTAGTAGAAGAGAAGCCTTCAATCAATCATGAATAGTAATAATGAATCAATAAACAATAGTAAGACGTTCTAGCTTTATGGAGGGCTGTTTTCTATAACAACAACAAACTCTTTTTTCAGGCTAAATGATGCTCTTCTAAATTAGTGATAAGCCATTTGCTCTTCAGCTTAAAAGTTATCTGCTTTAAGATGCATGTTTGAGAGTTATTCTAGAGAGAGCCAAGTTATTTTAGCACATTAGTGCAAGCATTAGCACATTGCTGATCTATAAGTATTTTATTTCCTTTGGTAATAACTTTTGTTCACATATTAATAATGTTACATATAATATTATTCTGCTATATGAACATTAAGTAGCCAAATGCAGTTCCCCAAATGGGCAACAAGTCAAATGTGATATATATATATATATATCAAGAGATTACGACTTTACAGCAACAAAATATTTACATATTACCACTCCTTTTTTCACAAACTACAAAAAGTTATACGTACTGGTAGAAACATCCATTTTTCTTAACATGTCTGTTTGCATTCCACTGTTTTGCGGATGTAACTTCCAAACTTACCGAAGCAAAAAGAGCAAAAAGAGACAATCTAGTGTTTGGTTTTTCAAGCTAAAGTCAAAAACCAATAACAGCTGTTAAGAAGATTACATGCTGTAACGTTGTGTAGTTACCCGGAAGTGATAGCATCTGTATTTCCTCTCTGCCAATCTCTTTTTTGGTACTGGACAGCTAACCTCTGAAGAGCCTGAAAAAAACACACATTACAACCCCAAACAAAAAAGTACATCCTCTTTGACAGTACAACGTAATTTTACTGAGAAATGATTTTCCTTACACAGGGATTACTAACTCCTACTGTACCAAAATGTAATAAAATGTGTTAATTTAGTTTTTTGTTTTGGTAACTTGTTAAATGGACTGGCACTTATATAGTACTCATACTGAGCACTCAAAGCAGTTTTTACTAAGAGCCTCCTTCACACATACATTCACACAGCCTTAATCTATGCCTTTAAACACTATCATACACATACTCACAGCCCATTTGATACATTAGGGAAATTAGAGGTTCAGTATCTTACGCAGGGACACTTCAGCCTGTGGAGTGAAGGAGCTGTGATCAAACCACTGACCATTATTACATGAGCCACTCTACCCCTCTGGAGATAGAGCTTACCTTCTTACATTAGGGTTTTTGTAGCAACACAAACATTAATTAAAATTTCAGTTAACAGCATGGAGCTTGCACTTCTAATTTCAGTTTGTGTTTTTGGTTCAGACCAAAAAGCTTCAAAAAGCTGTCAGTTTGCTGTTGTAGCCCCCTGAGATTTGTTACATATTCCTTTTGGCTCTAACGGCTCATAAAAACTCTGTCCATCGGGCAGCTCAGTTTGCTTTTTACAGCTAAAAATGTTGTAATATGATCAATAGTTGTCAGTGTTAATGATTTAATAGTTTTTCAGCAGGGGTTGGAGAATGCTGCTTTGTTGTCCTCTCTAACAAAGCCAGGCACACATGCATGCACGCATGCAGACACACATCCACACACATACTTGACAGATGTTCTTGTACACATATGTGAAACATTCTACACCATGGTGTAAAAACACATAAAGCTCTGAGCAGTGTTTTTTCCTGAAACCAAGAAAATTTGTAACATTAAGTGAGAGAACTAAACCTCTCATCACCACCAATAGCCAGTGACTATGTCTTAAGCAGTGACAAGCCACAGAAAACCTACTTCTGTGGTTTGTACCTGACTGAGACTAGGTTAAAAGTCAGAACCTTCATGCTGAGAGGTAACAGTTAACCTTTGCACCACAGTGCTGCAGAAAAAAGGCAGACTGCTGAACATAGACTGTCACCTTTCCAGCATGGTGTCAACAAATCCACTTCATTTAGGTACAAGGCCATATATGGGGTAAAAGATGCACACCTGAGCCTTTCAGACCTGTGACAAAATATGTTGGCTTAGCTAGCATTTTCATCATGAAATTCCTTTCTGCTATGATTACTGTAAACACTGCAGACACCTTAATTTTAAACTGCTGAAAGGCAGAGGCAAAATCTGCAGAAGAAATTGCAGAACAAAACCGCAGAGGCAAAATCTTCTGAAACTTCTGTAACATCTTTTGAAACTGTGCTTTAACATGCAGCTAAAATGCAACCTAACCCTATCCCTACACTGAAGTGGTTTGCCGACAACCTGGTGGATGTTAAGAGGTTAACGGGAGTGCAGCAGTAGCAAAGGAATAACACTTTTTGAAATATGGCAATGACATGGCCTACCTGTAGCTAAGGTAAACTAGATTCACACAACTACCTCTTTGCCAACACCTTGGCATCAAAAGCCAGAACAGCTGCAAAAAATGTAGCACTTTTATAACTTCATTTAAACACCTACAGCCCGAGATAGAAACCACTTTGTCTTTTTCTCACCCCACTTGAAAAATAATAGGGTTACCTAAATTCTCCTAACCAAATAACCCCTTCCACCCATACTAGTGTTAGTTACTGTCACCAGGTAGGTGCTATAAAATGTCATTAATTGACATTAATTGTCCTAAAAAATATTTTATTATTATTTCATTAGTTTTAGTACTAATCAGTGAAAAACATTAGGACAAAAGCCTAATAAAATTGTGTGAGGAAAAAGAGTAGTTGTTCTAACAGTCAAACACACACATACACAAACTGTGTATGTGTGTAGTAGTCACACAAGTCAAAACACAATCCGGCACTCAGGTACTAATATGGGATCTAAAATCAATACATTTTGAGCATTTCCAGTAAACAATGAAAAGTGTCAGTAACAGAACCAAACAGGACTAGAATAGATCATGTTTACTCACCTGACCATATTCTTTCTCTATAGCAGCACGTTGCTTACTGAAGGACCTTCGAGAACAAACAGAAAACAACACATGATGCATAAGACACGTATAATGTAACACCTACTTTCCTTCTGCATTTCTGTATTGATTTTCCTACTTATCATCCTCTGTCCCATGGATCCTAGAGGAGGACCTCATGCAGTGTGGTAAGATAAACAGTGTGTCATACCTGATCTCCTCCAGCAGTTGAGTGTCCTGATGCTGTTTGTTCTGCAGCTTGCTGAGCTGCTCTGAGAACACCACTTTCATTTGCTGGCTCTCCTTTACCTGTACACACACATGGGGACAGCTGTACAGTGCATCTCATTGATAAAAGATCACCTGCAGTTTTGTTTTTGTTCTGGTTGTCTTTCATAATGCTGGTGGCTGATTATACCTTCATTACTGACTATGATGGCTCCCACTAATGGACACCTGGTAATGTCTGGCCTAACTTGGAACTGGCAGAGGTTCTTAAAGAAAAAAAATCAACCCAAAAACAAAACTCAAACTCAAAAAGCTCCTTGACTAAAGCCTAATGATTAAAAAGCATTCACTAGTCTATATTACTTGCTATGACATGCTGGTTTATGCCATGTTATGCTGTGACAACACAAACTGCACAGCAGCATTTTATAGATTCCTAAAACAGATATATTTACCTTATACCAGATACATAACCTTATTAAACAATGTTATGCAATTTTCTGTTGTTGGTAGCTCTGTAATGATATCATCTATTGCTGTATAAAAGAAAAAACCCTCGCAGGTATAAAAGTATAGCACCTTCTAGCTGAAGATATCAAAGCAAGTATCTTAGCTACGTTAAAGTGAAGAACATTGGCTGTTTTAGCATTGTTAGCCTGGGAGGTAGCTACTTAATTTTCTACAACCTCTTCCAAAGTCTGCGCAAGGGTGAGCTAACTGGGTCTGTTTCTGTTTTTTCTGTTTATATGCTAGTAATCCAAAAGTGGCAACTTTTACAATGGAAACATTTTTTATGTATCAGGCTGTACTGTCTATTTGCAAATACTGAGTAATTATATATATTTACAAAACCGTAACCAGTGACTTCACACTGTAAATGTTACAACAGAAAATACTAAAGTCAGTATGGGAAAGAGAAACCACTGGCCTTGTCGCAGCAAATATTTGGAAAAACTTCATTCCAATTACTGGAAGTAGTCCCAAATGTTAGCTTTGAGCAAGTAATGCACATTACTGCCTATTAACAGGTTTAGAAGCTATCTTATTTATCAGTTGAACATTCATCTTAGTTACACGTTGATGTGGCTATTAATACTTGTATTGTGAGCCAACAACCTCACCTGATCCCAGTTTCTTTCATTTCTTTAGCATATGAGTTGCAGGGAAAACAAAAAACAAAAACTGACAAAACATTCAATGAGGCCTAACATGGCATGTAATACACACAGTAAATGATGTTATAAAAGAATTATTTTCAGGAAAAAGTGAACAACAACCTTGAGGAGTCAGTGTAGTGCAGTGTGAATATTTTGCTAATTTACGTCAGATTCCTGGTCTGACCTTACCTTTCTAGGTGGTGGCTGCATGTTTGGATGTAGACGGCAGCTGTTCTCTCCGTTATGGCGTTAGTTTGTTGCAGTTCTAGTGCGCTGTTACTTCCTTTATAGTTTCACTAATGCACATGTGCAACTCTCTCTCTCTCTCTCCCGCTCTCTCTCTCTCTCTCTCTCCCGCTCTCTCTCTCTCTGTCAGATTACGGTTTGGCTTGAAATCCTATAGAGGGCAGCAGAGACCGGTGAAAACAATGGTTTGAAAACTCCGTGTTAGTTCCTCTGTATCATCAAAGGAAAGCTGTTGAAAAGTAGTAACTAACTAATAGTGGCTGCAACGAGGCCTGGGATTTTGTTTCCCATTTCTATGCACATTCAAAAGCTTCAATCAAAACAGCTTCACTGGAGTCTGTTTGGTCAGGGAGGATGAAATCAGTAGCCTTTTCTGTGTTATACATACAGTGTGGTGAGCATTGTGCTACAACAGACAAATATATTAATATTTATTTGGAGAATGGTTGTTTATATATATTTCATCTAAAACCATCACAAGCTTTTTAATCAGGTTTAGTAGCTAAGCACATGAGATAGACCCCAGAAACCTGAATTTTGTTTCCCATTGCTATGGACATTTTTAGAAAACAGAATCCCCTTTCAGTCTTTTCTGGACTGAGAATAAAATTGCATACGTCAATTTCTTTTGTCCTTTACATACAGTACAGTAAGGATTGAGTGATGCACTAGAAAGCATTTTTTAAATATCTGAACATCAGCCTGACGTTATACTCATAATTAAGTATAATTACTCGAATATATATAGTATAGTATAGTATAATTTACATAAGCACTGTCAATCAAAATAATGCAAGAAACAGGAATACAGACAGACATTGTTCAGAATGAAATAAAGTAATCATGCTCTTCTAAATGACATAACCAATGACAGTAATTCCATGGACTCTGAAGAAAGACCCAATTTGCAACATGCAATTTAAAAAGCTATATTTCATATGCACTCAGGTTAAGTGGTGGAATTTGCAACAGGGAGAGCAACAGGTGAGTTTCAGGACCAGAGACTAAAGGCTTAATCTGTAGTTCTTTGAAGTTTTTCCTAGACCTACCTTTCATCTTCCATTTGCGCAGTATCTCTAAAATTAGAAATATCCTGTCCCAGAGTGATGCTGAAAAACTAGTTCATGCATTTATTACTTCTAGGCTGGACTACTGTAATTCATTATTATCAGGATGTCCTAAAAACTCCCCGAAAAGCCTTCAGTTAATCCAAAATGCTGCAGCAAGAGTACTGACAGGGACTAGAAAGAGAGAGCATATTTCTCATATATTGGCTTCCCTTCATTGGCTCCCTGTTAAATCCAGAATTGAATTCAAAATCCTCCTCCTCACATACAAGATCTTGAATAATCAGGCCCCATCTTATCGTCGCTCTCGCACTGCAGGCTTACTTGTTGTTCCTAGAGTATTTCAAAAGTAGAATGG
>VVHJ01045419.1:0-17791 GCA_015107715.1 Tylochromis polylepis
CTATGTGTGAATCCACAGGGTTGGGGAGAGAACCAGGTGATATACAAGGTTGAATACCTTTAAATAGCATTATAACACCCGTAGGTATTGCATCAAATAATATGGCATATTCTTTGGGTGTGGCTGGAAATTTATAAGTGTTTAAGAATTCTGAATAAGACATAAGCTGCAGACGGCTGTGTTTATTACACTCCGCTGAGACAGCTGGCGACGCACACATGAAGGGTAGGCCTTCCCATTTCTCAGCCTCGCACTTCCGCACTTCTCGCCCTTCGGAGGATGCTGCCCACGTAGAGCGAGAAGGACGGGTCCTACATAGGAAGCGTCCTAGGTTTTGAGACACAGCACTTGAGTGCACTGTCTGTCTTGTTTCAGCTGTGCTCCCCAGGTGTTTCCTCTCTGCCCCAATCACCCTTCTGTATATTTATAGTTGCTGTCTTTCTCGTGTCAGATATTGTCATCCCTCCCTGTACTTCATGCTTTTTTTCCCCACCTTCTGTGGTTTCCCCAGGCTCTTGGATTTAGTTGCCCTTTTGATTGTTTTCCCTGGACTGTTCTGCACATACCAGTTATAGGTGCTCTTTAAGATTTATTTAAATTGATTTGAATTATTATCATTATTATTATTATTATTATGGACAGGCTGGGGTCTTTCTGTATGGAGTTTGCAATGTTCTCCCCGTGTTTGCATGGGTTCTCTCTGGGTGCTCTCACTTCCCCCCACAGTCCAGAGCCATGCAGTTAGTGGAGTTAGGTTAATTGGTAATTCTAAATTGCCCGTGGGTGTGAATGGTTGTCTGTGTCTATGTGTTAGTACTGCGACAGACTGGCAACCTGTCCAGGGTGTCCCCTGCCTCTCGCCCTATGCCTCAGCTAGGATAGGCTCCAGCCCTCCCCCGCGACCCTGACAAGGATAAGTGGAAGAGAATGGATGGATGGACAACAAAGATAACCAGCTAGAATCCACTATCAGACAAGAATGGGTCAATATTCTTCTGTCAATAGTATAGCAACTTCATCTATTTTGTTCCAAGACTGTTTTGGCCATCAAATGCAAAATGAGCTAATATATTTCATGAAATACTAAAATGGGTCAGTTTAAACATTTGATATGTTTTTATATATGTTGAAATGTTGACCAAAAATGTGAAATTTCCAAATCACTGCATTCTGTTTTTCTTTACATATTACAAAACTTCTTGGAATTGGATGGATGGATGGACAGAAATGCATTCTCCATTTTCCTGGAGAATTCACTTCTCTGATTTAAGATTACAGTATTGTTTGAACTGAGTACTCACCATCTGTGTCCTCTAGGGCTTGAATCATATCAGGGTCAAGTGCTGTGCTGACCAACATCTCCACATAGCTCCTGAACATGTCCCTCATGGCTCGACTGTTTCCTCCATCCCGCACAGGCCCTAAAACACACAAGAAGCTGCACAGAGGGCCTGGACACAGTAATCACTGGCTGAAGACAATATTAATGGATAAAAAATAAATGTGTACATCATATGCACACAAAGAACAGCTGACCTTCATCATCACTGAGTAAGGAGTAGTCAGACTCAGATGAAGAGGACAGCACCGCCTTCAACCATTTCTTCCTCTTCTTGGGTGGAGGCTCAGCCTTGTCCTTTGAAGTCTTGGCTCTTCCCTGAAACTCTATCTTTACTTCTCCTCGTTTCTTCTCTTCTTTTAATGCCATTGTATAATCTCTGTTGACTTGTTCCATGTTCCCCTTTTTCTCTTTTTCCTGAGCTTTTTGCTTTTCTTTCTCTCTTTTCTCCTTTTTTTTCTGCTCACTATCTGTCTCCATCTCCCTCTGCTCTCTGTCCTTCTGGTCTCTGTGCCTCTCTCCCCATTCCCTTTCCTGTCTCTCCCTCTCTTTTTGTTCTCTCAGTGATCTTTCCTTTTCTTTCCATTCTCTTTCTTGTTTCATCCTTTCCCTCTGCTCCCTATCCTGTTTTTCCCTCTCACTTTGCTCCTTTTTCTGCTTCTCTTTAAGTTCCCTTTCTCTTTTCTCCTTCTCCTGTCTTTCCCTCTCACTTTCTTTCTTCCATTTCATTTTTGCTTCTCTGTGACCCCTCTCATTTTGTTCTCTGCCATCTTTTTCTTTCTCCACCTTTTCCTTTTCTTTCTTGTCCCTCTCTTCTTTTTCCTGTTCTTTTTGATCTCGCTCTTCTTTCGTCTCTCTTTCCTTATGTTCCTTTTCTACTTTTTTCTTGGTTTCTCTCTCTCTTCTATCCCTTTCTCTTTCTCTCTGCTCCATTAGCTCTCTTTCGTTCCATCTCTCCTTGTGTCGATTATCTCTGTCTGTTCGAGGTTGGCTCTGATTGTGAATGGTCAGCAGCTGTTTAGGTAGAGGCTGGCGTCTGTCAGTCAGTAAAAAGACACAAGAAGAGACACTAGCTTAATTGGTGTTTGTCTTAAGCATAGGTACATGAACTTAATTAAAATTTTGACATTAGTCACTGAATTGTTTTGATGTAGTACAGTCTATTTATGTGTTGAGAGTTCAACAACGATTCTGAGTCTTATGGTGTTTTTTTTATATGCATTAATTAATAATGATCAGTTCACAGGAAGACATTTTGGCCTGGTTATCCAGGGTAACCTTGAGACAGTACTTCAAGGGGTTCACAGATTGATTATGATGCAGGCCAATTCTGACTCTGGCTACACTTTCCACTTAGTGTCTTTCTCTCTTCATGTCCCTCCTCTGAAAATCAGAAACATTTGTCATTAAAATAATCAATCAGTCATGGCCTTACCTCAGAGTCAGGCCAGCTCTGTGCCATGGCTTTCGTGAACATACTCTGACGTAATCTTTTTTGTTGACATTCTCCAAGAACTTCACATATAAACGCTGGTAGTGCACTTTGGCATCACCAAAGTAACCCAAATACTGAGAGAACAGACAATAGCATTAATATGTCATAAACAGAAATATTTATAAAAATTCTAATGTTGCAAAGAAAAATGTGATCCATACTATAGAAAACGGCTTTAATGTTAAGTTTTAATAGGCTTAGAAGAGAAAAAAGTCAAGCATCAGAGAGACTGGCTCTGGGAACAATACCAGGTCTGTTTTGAACCCAGAGCTGCCCACCAACAGTTTACCCACAGTAAGTTTTTATGGACTGAATCCAAGTCCTTAAACATACACTACGTCTTTTTGAAAAACTCACATTACTGGTTGCACAGAACTGCCTTTGACCATCTTTGATCTCTGGGCTGAATTTCTGGAGCAAAGCTTTTTGCACCCTCCAGATAGGTGGAGGCTCTCGGCCTGTCTGCAAGGCCATCTAGTGACACAGACAGACAGTGCATATTATTGCTGGTAAGTTATCCATTCAGAACACATACTTCCTGAGACCTGTGGCATGACTCACCTTAAGAGTCCCAATGTCCTCAGTTCGCACCACAAACTCATCCCGCTCACGAAAGATTCCCTCACCTCCACTCTCACTGTCTTCTTCTTCACTCTCCCCAGCGATGGCAGCATCAGCCTGTTTCTTTGCCAGGTGAAGGGAGGTAAGACGCTGGGATTGTGGGGCCTCCTCTGGCGTTGGAGGTGATGGGTGAGAGGACAATGAAGAGGGTGAAGAGGATAAAGTGGAAAAGAAGTAAGGCAACCCAGCTTCAGGTTCCTGGTCCTGATCAGAAGATGATGGGGGAGGTGTGGTGGATGGGGGGGGGATCGATTGGCTCAAGGGAAGGTTGGACAGGGGTGACGATGGGATGACTGGTGGAGAGGTGGAAGGGGGTGGGGAGGTGGCTGCAGTTGGAGCCTGCTGGTAGGAGGACTGCTGCACATGCTGATCAGAAGGAAGATCATTTAGACTGACCTCTTCCTCATTCTGTTGGATTGGTGGTGGAGAAGGTACAGAGATTGACGGAGGAGGGAGAGGCGATGGTGATAAGTATGTGAGTGGTGAGGAGGAGATGAATGGTGATGGAGGTGCAGGAACAAGCACACGTCCTGATGGTACATCTGAAAGAACAGGAAGAGGGTGACCCTGTAACTTCTGTGAGTTCATAATTTTACTTGAAATGACTTTGAAACTGGACTTTAGTTCTGTGGTACAGTGTGTTTCTGTATGAACACTGTGGTAACCAAAAGAACAGAGAGCTGTTTGGGAAGAAGAATTATTCCTCCCCTCTTCTTGAATTAAAATGACACTGCTTTTTACCATAAGGGAGCTAAACTTAAATAATTTTCTGTCAACCATTTTTTCAGAGCTTTGACAATGTCACTAGTGAATAAAGTTATTATGAAGTTAGTTTTTATTCGATTCAATTCAATTCAATTTTATTTATACAGCGCCAAATCACAACAACAGTCACCTCAAGGCGCTTTATATTGTACAGTAGATTGTACAGTAATAGATACAACTTATGTCGTTTTTATGTCGTCATAGATCCTGTAACTTCAGTTAAAATTAAACAACAACAACAGCTTTCATCTTCTTTGGGCTATTTGTTTTCCAAAAATAATTTTACATTTAACCACCCTGTCATTCAGGAAGGTTAAATGTCAATTTAATTAAAATCGAGCCACTGTACATCTAGAGAATTTGACACATTTTTACAAATTTAACACTGGAGACGATCTTTTAACAGAGACAGACAATAACATCTACGACCATCCATTAGTGAATGACTGAAGTTACACAGTGCAGTTGCACTATATGTTAAATGAAGGCCAAGATCCATTTGAAATCTCACAGAAGAGCACCACAGAAGAGAACTACAAACTGAAGTTGTCAAAGAGAAAATAAGTAAGACCAATATAAATACCATCATGGCCTTTAAATTTAGGGCCCTCCATAATCTGCATTTCAGGCGCTGTATCCTCCTCCTTGTCCTGCTTTTCCACTGCTCCCTGCAACATATTGTGTGAATGCTTCATTTTTTCTTCTTTGCTTGCTGTCTCCTCTCCTCCCTCCTCCTTCTTGCCGTTTTCTTCTTCTTTTCCATTGTCAAATCCTACCCCCTCCATGTTGGACAGTGTGGAGATCATGTTTTGTTCCTCATGTGTGTTTTGTTTATCTTGTGTGTTATGCTGAGTGTGTGTAAGTGCCCCCTCTTTTATGCTCTCCATACTAAGAATGAGGGGAGACATGGTTTTGAGAGGCGGGCTGAGCGACGGCTCCTGTGGCGTGGGTGGAGAAAGCATGGGTTGTGCTTTGACTACTGCAGAAGCCATTGCAGCAGCCAGTGAATGTTGAGTGTCATAGAGGGCAGAGATTGCAGATGAGATGCTCTTCTGCAAGTCCTGGTTCTTACTTACTGAATCCTCCTCATCAGAGGAGAAAGAGGGGAGAGTCTCAAGGTTTCTTTTCAGTTCATCGTCCAGAGGTTTGCAAGGACTTTGGCAGCTACTGAGGGCTAGGTCTGGCCCTTCACCCTGGCTGCCATCGCTGAAGGGTTCTGGAGGCTGCTGGGGAGAAGTTGGTGGTAGGGGAGGAGATGGTGAGGATAAGCATTTAATTCCTCCCTTCACAGAGGAACAGGTTTCTTGATTGCCTCCATCATGTCTTGGTTCAAGGACTGGCTGTTTTTTACCTGTCTTCAGAAAATCCAAAAAAGAGGCCATAAAGCTTGGTTTGAAGTCAAAGACTTTCTCGTCAATCTGTAAAAAAGTAGAAGATAATAACTGATGGTGTTATGATATAATAATTGCCAGCATTCACTTAGAAAGACGTATGTAACTTTAAAGTTGATTTTTTTTTTTACACAGCAGAGCAAGCTGGTTTGATAAGTTAAAAATATATAATGTTATGAGAAATAAGTTATGTTTTTTTCTTCCTTTATTATAAAGTGCAACATGTTTCTTAGTAAAGTGATCAGTTTGAATAGTCCCAGGTCAAGATTCCACTGCAAAACATATTTAGAATCTATCCATGCGTCATACATGGTAAGGGCCCATCAAGCTTGCAGTAACCTCCAGGAATGACTGATAACATGTCTTGTGGCCATGCAACAAGATATGGTCACTACCTAATTATGTTCCGATGCCTTATTAATTTGTGGCTATGACTAAACTACCAAATTCCTATGCATTTTCAACTTAAGGCATCAATTAAATGACAGATTTGTTATTTGATCTATAAAGTCCGAACCCTATAAGTTTGTTATGATGTGATTTTGAGTATTTTGTGTCAAAGTTTACTTTCATGGGCAGCGCAGCCTTGGCCTCAGTGAGTGACTTTTACACAATATGCACTTCAGCACATGGTGAACCCACGCTGCAACTTTATATGCTTATCAAATATCTAGAAAGAATACATTTCAAAAGCTACCTTGTTGCAGGTGTGGCATCCTATTACAGTAGCACACTCAAATTCAGTGCACTCTTTTGAACAGTTCATGCTTTCACAAATAAAACAGTCTGCCCAGGTTTCATACATGTGTGGCAATGTGACTGACAACACCTGAATTCAAATAATTTTATTGACCCAATACCTTTGTCCATGTAGTATATATATAGCTATAGCGAATAAATAGACACTCTTTTTGTGCAGAATTTTCAAAATCTCAATTTATTAAAAAAAAAGTGGAATAAACAACAATCTAACATTTCCATTACAATAAAGTTTGCGAGTAAGAATAGAGCCATGAAGGATTTTTCCACTTAAGCAATAAGTGCAGATCTTGGTAGTATAGCTTAACAGACAGTAGATGGCACTGAGGTCTTGTACTGAAAAATGCAGTAACTGTGGCAACAGCTGCCCTGGTGGCAGGCATCTCTCTCCTCTTCCTTTTGTAAGCCAGAAAAAGCTGGTTGTCAATCAGCCTTAACCAGTCTCTTTCCAAATTACAGAAATTAAAATAGTGTTGTTGTCGTCTTTTCTTGTTTGTTTGGGGGTTTTTTTGTTCCACTGCAGACTGTGCCAGGGATCAAACAAACTCCTAGACAGAATGCCATGTTATTTCACAGGTATTATCTAGGTGCCTATAGGTACCTAATTTATGAAAAAATCCTTCTTCCAGAGGCTTGAATTTGAATAAATGACATAAGAATTATATATGAAGCTCCTGGCTTTCCTCATTTATGCAAATGGAGTAAAGGAACTTACTGAATTTGAGAGTTTCTGCATAGCAGTCCAGGCTTCAGGATTCAGTGAATTGTCAATTTCTTTCTTCCAACCATCCACCACCAGCTGTTTTACAGTTAAAAATGAAATGACAAAGGATAAATAAATATATAACAAAGGATAGGTCAAACCATTACAGAGAAAGAGGGTTAAGCCTGATACTCAGTATAGCTATAATGAGTATTGTTATTGAACTGGTACTTATTGTCTCCAGGACTTAAAAAACACAAGAAAAAATGGCAATGTTTTCTGTTTTTGCTGTACTGTATTGCAATGTTGTTGTCTTTCACCCATTTTGAAGGCAGTCCTACAGATGCTGAGTCAGCACTTTAACACTTTAGTCTGTTTTTTTACTTGAATGCAGTGCTAACAACAATAACTAAATAATAAGACTTTTGCTTAAATGTGCAATTACTGAACTGTGTATGCCTTTCATTTTGAGGGGAATTTTAGGTGTCCCTTCATACTGAGAACACTGATTGTACATACAGAGCATCTTCCCATTGCTATGGCAACTAGTTTTCTTTTCACTCTAGCATGAAACCCAAAGTTGAAACTCCCATGTAAAGGTAGTCAGCATCCAGTCATGGTGACAGCTCTTTCTCCCACACATTCACAGACAACACTGAGATGCAAGACCTCAGCACATGGTACTCAAACACCCTAACTGATACTACATGACTGCAAGGATAAATTTGTTTCTGCTAATTGTTTATTCTGAACTTAAATTTTCACTTTATAACATGGCTCATAACTGAAGGTGTAATTCCTCCATCTTAAATTTGTTTTTAATTTATTTAAAAAAATTATTTTGATAATGTAGGTGATTTAATTTACCTGCAAATACTTACTGATAGGCATGCTAGAATAAGGGGTTACAATTCCAGTTTTTATAGGAATGAAGAAAGAAATTATATGGTCAGTAATTTTAAGTAGTGTTTGATTTCCAGGCATTTTAACAGAATAATGAGCAACATCATAAGCATCCTGACTTTGTTGAGAAGAGCCAGAGAATTTTCTCCTGCAGATTCATTTTGATGAGAAAAAGAAACAAAGAAGAAAAGAATGGATATAAACAAGAACAGCAAAGAAGAAAGCTCAAAAATAAAGCAGAAAATAACATAACTGTACAAATAAAGAGAAGTATAAATAAAAGTACTCATAGATCTTAATAACAGTTTATTAATATGTTAATTATTTTGTAGTCAGTTTTGGTTTTTTATATAAATAAAAAACAAATTCTTCTATTGAAGTCTTTCTTCATTCACATAAGATTCGTTTCTGTAGTTTTCTTATAGTGCTTTTGAAAGTTATAGTTGAACAATGTTTATAAAAATTGTTAAGATTGGCTCTGTCGTTCTCGCTCTTGATCTTATAGGGTTTATGCCCTGCAAAGTTTAATGGTATTTATTTTTTTCTTGAAAGCAATAAAAGGTCTTTATCATATTTTTATATATAAGAACATATATATTGTATTATGAAAGGATAGTGGAATAGTCAAACATCCATCAACACACAAAGAAAATGAATATTAAATAAAGCTGTAAAAATATTAAATAACTCAATAACAAATTCATATATAAAAATGTACAAACATAAGGTTAAGCCACTCCATAATATGGCTCATGTATCTAAAAATACAGCATATTTAGATGGAGAAAGTTAGACACCACTTACAATTACTTACAGTATAATTAATGTCTCATTTCTGTAAAATACCTCAAAGTTACCCACTACTTAAACCCACTACTTCATTTCTGTAAAAATATTGTTACCCGCTTATTCTACTTTATAGGCTAATTAAATGATCAAAAAAAAATTACCAAAGGTTCATACTGGTTACATGATTATTTTTTTAAAGAAGAGGATGGCGGATTTTGTTCTCCCCATGTCTCTGAGCTCTTTTTTAAAAAACTCTTTTCTTGTTAAAGAAAAAAAAGAAAAAAATCTACTGTTCAGATAATTATGTTTTCTGCTTAAACAGTAATTTCTTTTGTTTACAAATTAGTCATCTGTTTCCACAGTGTTACAGTGTAAAATCATGGCAGATAAAATACACTTTTACCAGGCATTTCTACTGCAGCTTTTATGAGAAGCCTCTTTTATTCTTAGTTTTCTTTACCTCCTTAGCTCCCTGCTGATGTATCATCATCTTGTCTTGTGTCTGATTCACCTCATTGCTGTTGTAGTCAACAGTGGTAGTGGGTCCAGGACTCAGGCCCAGAGATGGTGCTGACCCCACTGATCCCTCAGAGAGAACAGGCTCACTGCTGGATAGCGAGTCTGTCCTCAACAAGGACTCTGGTGGAGACATAGTGGCAAGGGGCAGTTTGATCTGAGAAGAAGACAGGTTATTAAGTATTAAGAAGAATCCAAGCTAAAACAAGTCTTACCCTGTTTAGGATTATCCCACTATGTGATTCCAGATTTACATACCAGATTTTCTGCATTACCTTAAAAGTTCTGACCGGATCTTGCTGCAGCTGGTGAGATGTATGCTGTTGTTGCTGATGATGCAGTTGAGGGTGAGGACAGGAAACATGTTCTTGCTGGTGATGGTGGTGATGCTGTTGGGGCTGCTCATGGGGTACTTGATGGAGGTCCGCCTGCTGCGGGTGATGTTGTGGATGATGTTGGAGGTGCTGCTGTTGGCTGCACTGTTGCTGTCGGTACTGTTGCTGGTGATTATATGAAAGGCTTTGTGTTTTGTTCATATCCCGATGCATTTGCACTTTTCCTTCTTCCCGTCTGCCTCGCCCTCGCCCTCGCCCTCGGCCCCTCCTATTTTCTCCAGCCATAGATCCCATCAGCCCCCTACAGTAAGGAGGTTCTGGAAGAGGACGTATACGTGGGCGACCTCGTGGCCGAGGAGGTCCTTCGCGTTTTGGTTTAGTTGGTTTCCTGCCCCTTTTCTTAGGACCATCATGAGGGGGGGGTTGTGAAGGGTGTCCAAGAGAAGAGTAGCTGGAGGGGTGGCAGAAGTCCATGTCACCTATTAGTGGGCTTAGTCCACTTATCCCAGAAACCCCACCAGGTTTTCTACAACTAGACACCAAGTCAGGCAACAAGTCAGGAGGCCGGCGATTGTTAAGGCGAATATCTGCTGGAACATCAGCTTTATCTTCATCGTCTCCAAATTCATACTCCTGCGCATAGTTTTTCTTTGTTTGAGGTTGTGGCTCACGTCGCTGTTTAAGCAAGTGAAATGAGCTGGTCTTCAGCAGTTTTTTGGATCGAGAGGAACAGAAGATAGGAGAGGTTACACCAATACTGTTGGAATTTCCACCCACTCCCACAGTTTCTATCAGCTTGTTGATTGAGCTATCCCCTTGAACTGCTGAATTCAATCCCATAGTGGGAGTTTGGGATTGGATGAGGCCAAGCTGGTCAGTATTCACAGTGGAAGGAAGCTCATGAGTCTTCAGAGAGTCATGGTCTAAGTGCAGATTGCCATTTCCTGTTCTTGAAAGTCTTTGGCAGTACTGTCCAAATCCTTGATTGCTGTGATGACCAACCATATTATAGCCCTCTGCAGCACCTCCTGATTTTAAAGCTTCCATGTCCTCTTGTATCTGTCCATGACTCTGGCTGAGGTTTTTTTGAGCACTGTGTCCTGCCCCAGAATCTCCAGCACAGCTTGATTTGTATTCAGATGAACAAAACATATCCTCCATCTCAGGAAAAAGAGTGTCTGGAAAGCAGATTGAGGTCAAAGGTGCAAATTGCTGCTGTTGAGCTTGAGTCCGTCCTACTTTATCTGTCTGGCTCACTGTCTCAAATTGATGCTGTTTGAGCTGCTCCAACTGTGAATGTGAGAGTTGTGTTTCAGGATCTCTGGCCTGGGATTGCTGTTGTTGGGGAGTTGCTAAACTTATTGTCATCTGTTGCAAGTGTGAATGAGTTATCTGAGTGGTAACAGACAGTTGATGATGAATGTGCTGAGTGTGTTGCAGAGCATGGGGGTGGTGATGGGTCTGAGGTTGGTTGAGATGGCTCAAGTGCGAAGGGGTGGATAAGTCCAAATCTTGTTCAGAAAGGAAGTCATGAAGCTCTGATGTTGTTTGTTGGGGATGCTGGTGGGTTTTAAGTCTGTGCTGCTGTGTATGTCTGTCTCCTCTATCTCTTTCCTGTCCTGTCACAGTCATACCAACTCCACTTCTCTCCAGAAATCTTCCACTGTCTGTACCATTGGCCTGAGAAAGTGATTGATCTGGCATCTGTAGTGGAGATACTGAACTCTGACTGGCTCGTGTTTGATATGTTGGATGGGTTCCACTGTAATGGGTATCTAGACTCTGGGTTTGGAGCTGAAGTTGCATCTGTGAGGACCCATTCTGGACATGGGATTCCACCCCAGCAGACCCTGCTCTTCTAATTGAACCCATCATAGCTTGCTGGTGTTGCTGCTGCTGCTGGTGCTTCTGTTGCTGCTGTGGGGCTTGTTGGGACTCTAGCTTGTTTTGGATAGTATGAGAAGGGACAGACTGTAACATGTGAGTTTGCTTGTGATGGTCTGGTGATGTATTCATCAGAGAGACAGAGACATGGCTTTGTCGAGTTTGCTGTACATCTGGTGCGTAGTAGGCATTGTCATTTGCATCTGAAGGCTTCTTAATCTCTATAAGAGAGTGACTCAGTGGGAGGGAATTGCGATGACTATGCTGAGAATGTTGAGAGTGATGTGCATGTTGAGTGTGCAGAGAGTGCTGGGAGATTTGAGAGTGCTGACTGTGTTGCTGAGAGTGAGTGGACACATGTGAGGTGCTATGGGGATGCTGGGAGTGTGGGTGCTGTATGTAGGGATCACCTCTTCCATAATAGACTGCAGAACCCATGAACTCATGTTGTTGATGATGCGAGTGGATAGCATGAGAATGAGAAAGAGAATCAGATATTCTTCGCACCCCTGAAGCATTTGACTTTGATATGATCGAGTCTGACCTGGCCTGCTGTTTCTTCTGTGATATTTCTAACGGTCTGTTTAAGCTCACTGCGTCATTAATTGCCATTCCAAGACCAGAATTGCTGGTGATGTTATTGGTACGAATAACACTCTGAAGGTGGTAGCGCTCTTCTGATATCTTGTTAAGATCATATGTCATTCCCTTGCTTTCCCCATGAAGGATTGGTTGGGACAGTTGCTGAGAATGTGGGTGATGTTGGAAAGAATGGTGGTTTGAGCTTTGTGGATGTAGCAAGTGGTGGATAAGGAAATCTTCACTGTTTCCTTCATCTTGGGATTCCTCAGCTCCCAGCATGTTTGTGGCCTCTGTTTTGGTGTTCAGGGGTGTTGAGTGGTACAACTGGCTCTGAGCTTGTCGGTTATCAGGGAAACCTTGTGGTGAGGACATAAAAGTAGGAGCTAGGATCGAAGGCAAGTATTTATTTGCCCCTGAGCCTCCAGGGGACTGTATAGGTCGAGCAGCTACAGGAGAGTGCAATCCTGAATAACTGATAGTAGAATTGGTCGAGGGTGATGTACTAGACTCAGTCAGGTGATATCTGCTACTGCCTTCATTCCCAGCAGCCCCATTCCCAGTTCCTGCAGAGCCTACTACACTGTGAAGCCCAGGTCCACTCCCAGCTGATCCTCTCCCATATTCTATGGATGGACTGTCTGGTTTTCTGAGAGATGTTGAGACAAAACTTGAGTCCTGAAAGACTATCTCTGTAGAGAAGGACCGTTCACTGGAGCCTACACCCGTGAAGTCTTTCCCCCCACTGCTCCTTGCTCCAGTGCTTAAGTCCCGGACATGGGGTGAAGTGAAGCCATCGTAATGCACAGCCATGTGTGTAGATGGTGGCAGGTTGGGGGAATACGACTGAACATGTTGCTGGGGAGGGGTCTGGTTTGGCACGCTTGTGCTAGGTTTGGTTGCAGATTGAGAGCCATAGGTGGATAGACATTGATTGGCTGCTGGTTGTGGTACAAGGGATGATGACACCACTGGTAGAAGAGGTGGTACTTGTGCTGACTGAGGTGTGGGTTGCTGAAGAGAGGGAGCAGACAGAGACCTAGTACTGGTCTTTGAGCTAGAAGAGGATGAAGAGGAGGTGGAGGAGGTTGATGGTGGAGTTTCTGGGGTACAGGAAGAAGACGAATAGTTAGTTGTGGAGCAGGAACTTTTGGCACCTTTAGTAGTAGTTGAAGAGGAGGAGGATGTTGAGGAGCTGGATAATGATGTGGTATAGGCTGTTTGGATGACAGGTTGATATATCTGGGATTCCATCCGTGGTGAGGTCTTGGGGTCAGAGGATAGGCTCCGATCCCCCAGTGGACTGCAGGACACACTAGCATGCTGATAATGGTTGACTACCTGGTGGTAGCCAGATGAACCACCACAGCTGGCATAGGATTGTGGTTGTAGGGTTGTGGTGTGGGCTGAAGATGAGCAAGGGTAATGCTTGATCACACTATCATGGCGAGAAATTGCTGTCTGTGGAAGTGGCTGAGGCTCGGGAAGAACTGCAGGTGGCAGGGCTGGTGTCGACGAGAACATCGAGGCATTATATGGTTGAGAGGATGAGTTATGAAGCTGAGAGGGCAACAAATTAAATTGGGGAGGGGACAGGTGGCAATTGGAGGAAGTGGAAGGGGCTTGGGTTTGGGGAATTACAGTTTCCTGGGAGCCCCGGAATGCAGTGCTCTGGGAAGACAGTAAGCGATCAAAGCCCAAGCTGGATTGAGAGGATGTTTTAATGTGTACCAAGGGATCATGTGGGGATATCAAGCCATTAGAAGTTTGGCTAAATGTAGTTCCATCCTGCAGGGATAATGAGGGAATGAATGATCGTCCAGAAAAAATGCTAGGATTCTGGTATGCAGAAAGGGCTGAGGAGGAGGGAAAGGAGCTTGAACCTGGAAGTGCCCGTGAAATAAAGAGGTCCGTTGGGGCCGGTGTATGCATGGCTACAGGACACAATATTACAAAGTGTTGGTCAGTCTAAGTCACTATTCATTTTTGAAAAATTGTCAATTTTTATTTTTATTTTGAGACTACAAAAATTTTACTTTTTGTTTATAGAATCAGTGAAAATACTTTTAGGACTGAATTTGACTTCATTTTTTAAAATCGTATTTTACGTTTAAGAACTAGGACTGACAATAGTTTTTTTTTTTTAATGTTGTTGCTACAACAGGCTGACACTCACCAGTCTGCCAAGAGGGTGTGCGGAACTGAGAGAGGAGGGAGGAAGCAGAGGGTGAAGGCTGTGGAGCCCGTGACTCCAGAGCTGAAATCAGATTCACGACAGAGGGGTCAGGACCTGAGGGGCCAGCATGATGGAGACTGGAGTCAAACAGCCCTGCCAGACCTCGCAACAAAATACAAACCTCAGTTATTTTATATCATAGATAATATAAACAGTTTAGAAAATCTTCAGACTTTGAGCTACTAACATATTGCACTAAAGCAAACTGGGTTTTGGCATAAAAAAATAGAAATACTGATGGTATTTACAAAGAGAGCACAGCAACAGACTGCATTAAGATGTGGGATTTTTTGCAACTGACCCTGTTGCATTTTCTGCAATTTCTTTCTCAAGGCCCAAAATACAAGGAGGAGACTATTTAAATCAAACACCCAAACTGATTTAAATTGCTTGTGTTTGTGACACAAGCATGCAATGTTTGTGAAATGCAATTTACTGCTAAATGCACTGAGATTTAAAGCCGAAAAATGTAGAAAACAGTGTACTGCTTACTGATCTTTGTGGAACATACAACATAGGCAGTAGCAAATACCATGGAGCATAGCTGTTGTAAAACAAAACTGAGAAACATTACACAGATATGGTTATGAATTTGTATTCACATACATAGCCTGCTTTTCTTCACCTTTTAGAAAATAATGCTATTTCTCTCCATCATCTCCATCTTTTCCCCTTGACTTTTGTTTTTCATTCCAAAGTAAGGAAAAATATGATTTATTTCTCCTTTCCCCTTTGGCATGTACATTTCTACTCCCTTGTTCCTTAAAGTCCTAGTCCATTCTATCTAGTAGAGTACCTTCTTAGTACCTACCAGTCTGTGTGTTGAAAAAAACCCACTATACGCTATGGATAGAATCAAAACGAGAAATCCAATATGGTCTATGTAGCCAAAATATAAGACTAATATCAAAACTGTAACATACCATAAAATACTAAGATTAATATTTATATAAACCACACTGCATTTGTACATTATGGTTTGTATTTCAGTTCAGTTCAATTCAATTCAATTTTTAAATTCAGTTTTATTTATATAGTGCCAAATCACAACAATGGTCACCTCAAGGCGCTTTATATTATAAGGTAAAGATCCTACAATATACACTTCCCTCCTACAATATCCTCTAATTACTTCCTCTCCCCTTCCAGTTTAGGCATTTATTTCACTTTTCTTTCTTTGTGTGGGTTATTTCTATTCACATTTTTGTTCATATGATGATAGAAATAACACTGTTTGTATAGTTCACTCTAATATAATGTTTAAAACTTGCATTTCTACAATGCACAACCAAATCCTTACCTAGTGTGCGTCCACCCCAAGCTCCACCCTGTCTTGAGCGTCCTGGGTGATGACTTGCTGCATAGCCTTGAAGTGGGTGTGGAGTGCCATAGGTTTGCCGGTGGAGTAGTTCTGACTCTGGGTGGGATGACCGGCTCCTATACACGAGGCTGAGGAACACATGGTTTTTGAGTTTGACTTAAAACTTAAACACCCTTATTTACCACAAAAGTGGGCTATTACAGCTACCACGGCTATATCCACTGACGTTGAAGATAGGAGGCACACAACCATGGCCATGATTCGCTCAGTTCCCTGACAAAGTCAATAGAGATGCTTGCAAAAAGCTCGTCAACATCCATACAAGCAGTATCACAAAACCAGTGAGCTTGTATATGCCACTGCCACAGTAATACTAGAAACACTTATATATAAGATACATTGTGTAAGATATATTATTCAAACCTGAGACTGGCTTTTTTGGCACATTAACTGGCTTGAGAAATCCTAAAACCCTATTCAGGGATAACAGGCATCTTGATGTTAGTTATCAGATTTCTCTGTTAATCAGAGCTTTGTGTGCATTTTGAGCATCATTTGACTCTTCTTCTCCACAAACTGATTCTATAAGTGCCACCTACTCCAATCTGAGATGTTATCAGATGATGATAATAAAAAATATAAAAGTCTATGAAGAACATAAAAATGTAACAGTAAAATGCAACACTGTTGTTGTAAGACAAGAAGCCAATGCTGCAGAAGATCACTAACCTTGGGATTTAGTGCACAGAGTGGTAAAATACGCGTTTTATTTCAAGTTAATCATTTCAGCTGAGTTCGCTCTCTATTTTGCTGTTTATTTCAAAGTCGACAACCACACCGCTCTGAAACTTTAAGGTGGATACATTTAAACATTAAATATAATGTGGAATTCACTTCAGTATGTTGGCAGATTTCAGTGAATTATTTTTATTGACTGATCAATCCTGATGTGTGTTCTGTTTTTCAATGGCTGCAATTCCAACAGTGTAAAAGAAACTGTCATGGTCCCAGATCCTGACCCAGAGTTTTATCCCAGACCCAAACTTATCCTTCCTTTTGAGGAATTCAGTTTTCTTCCTCCTGGAACATTTGTTGGGTTCACCTTTTGAATTTGTGGACACTTCCTGTTGTAGACCTTTTACTGACAGCAATAATGGCAGCTTCCTGTTTCCCCTTCTTGCTTGGTTTTGGAGTACTGTATTTGGGTCCTCAATTCTACAAACATTTTGAAAGACTTAGCAGCAGATTAAATAGACTATAAAACACTTAGAAATTGTCTACATCAGCAAATAAATGGATGTACATTTTAGTGACAATGTTATACACAGTGTGCTCTGGTATAAGTATGTGTATTTGATTTGTGATGTTATAACTTCCACAATTAATTAAATTCAGTGTTATTTACAACCGTTACAATATAAAGTGCCTTGAGGTAAGGTAAAGATCCTAGAATATTAGAAAGAACAATCTTAACCAGGTAAATTCTGGTTCACCCTGGGTGTCATGGTTACACTGTGTGGCAGGCAGGAGGAAGGACCCAAACGCAGGACTCGAACACGGAAACGTAACTTAAAATGGCAGCTTTATTGTTGGGAAAAACACTCCATTAAATAAACTCATGAAAAGCAAACCAAAACCCTGAACATGGAAACTAAGAATTAACACTGGAAAACTAGGAACTTAAAACACTAGGAAATAGGGAGTACAGAGACAACACACAGCACAGTGAGGGTACAACACAACAACGGGCAGAGGAAAACACAGGGCTTAAATACACAAGGGTAACAAGAGGATAAGACACAGCAGGAGAGCACAGCTGGGAGTAATCAAACATAAGGAGACAGGGAGGAAGCAAACCTGAAAACACTAACAGCACACAAGACTATCAAAGTAAAACAGGAAACAAGAGACATTCACAAGGACGCAGACTTGACACTGAGACATAGAGACATGACTGACCGGGGAGACAGATCATGGAGACAAGAGTGACTAGACGTGAAACACAGGAAAAGTACAGAGTAGACATGGGAACAGAGACTAAACACAGGCTAAGCTAAATACTAAGGGAGGAAGGACTACAATCACTAAGAACTAAAGAAAACCAAAACTATGAACAACAATAATCAAATAATATAATTACAGAGTCTGAAACACA
>VVHJ01045420.1:0-18177 GCA_015107715.1 Tylochromis polylepis
TCTTCCATAAAGGCCAACTTTGTGCAGTGCACGACTAATAGTTGTCCTATGGACAGATTCCCCCACCTGAGCTGTAGATCTCTGCAGCTCGTCCAGAGTCACCATGGGCCTCTTGGCTGCATTTGTGATCAGCGCTCTCCTTGTTCGGCCTGTGAGTTTAGGTGGACGGCCTTGTCTTGGTAGGTTTACAGTTGTGCCATACTCCTTCCATTTCTGAATGATGGCTTGAACAGTGCTCCGTGGGATGTTCAAGGCTTGGGAAATCTTTTTGTAGCCTAAGCCTGCTTTAAATTTCTCAATAACTTTATCCCTGACCTGTCTGGTGTGTTCTTTGGACTTCATGGTGTTGTTGCTCCCAATATTCTCTTAGACAACCTCTGAGGCCATCACAGAGCAGCTGTATTTGTACTGACATTAGATTACACACAGGTACACTCTATTTAGTCATTAGCACTCATCAGGCAAAGTCTATGGGCAACTGACTGCACTCAGACCAAAGGGAGCTGAATAATTATGCACACCCCACTTTTCAGTTATTTATTTGTAAAAACTGTTTGGAATCATGTATGATTTTCGTTCCACTTCTCACGTGTACACCACTTTGTATTGGTCTTTCACGTGGAATTCCAATAAAATTGATTCATGTTTGTGGCTGTAATGTGACAAAATGTGGAAAAGTTCAAGGGGGCCGAATACTTTTGCAAGCCACTGTAGATAGGACAATAATCATTGTGCAGAGAATCATAAAACAAATGTCCAACTCCTGAAGTATGTTAGTTTCTTTACTTGGAGCTCCTTTAACATGAATCACTGCATCAGTGGAGTGTGGCATGGCGGCAATCCATGGCACTGCTGAGGTGTTAATAGACCCCAGGGTGCTTTGATAGCAGCCTTCAGTTTCTTTTTGGGTCGGGTGTTTGTTGTCTTCCTTTTGACAATACTCCACAGATTCCTTGTGGGGTTCAGGTCTAGTGATTTGGCCAGCCTGTCAACCATAGTAATAACATGGTTAGCAAACATTTGGTAGTAGCTTTGGCAGTCTGTGTGGCACTGTCGGCAGGTGTTAAGTCTTACTGGAAAAGGAAATCGGCATGTGTATAAAACTTGTCAGCAGAGGGAAAAACAGAGTGCTGCAAAATCTGTGCACTCAGTGCTAATATTGGTCAACCCTCACAGAAGTGAGGAAATCACTGTGGAGGACTCTAAGATTCTTATCTTTCTGTTTGAACAATCTGTAGGAGCAACTCAAATATGTTTGCAGATTTTGTCAACAACACACTATGCAAGATAAAAAAAACCCCAAAAAACCCATCATCACTCTGATCCATGATACTAATTTTCACCTTAACATCATTTGAGTATGCCCGTCATTTGGCTGATATTGTATAGACCGAGCATATGATATACTGATGGTTCTACACATCAGTATATCATATGCTGAGGTCAGCAAGGACAAACTCTAAAAAACCTTCAAGGGTGATTATCTTGTGAGTCCTCAAAAGTCCATCCATCCATCCTTCAGTCATTTATCAGTTGTAAGCTGGTACATGATGAGAGGGGGGATACAACGTGAACTAGTTGCCAGTCTATTTAGTAAGCAAGACAACCACGCACTCTTTACATTCACACCTTCCAACCAAGCATGGGTTTGAACTGTTGGAGGACGCTGAAGTACCTGGAGACGATCTACACAGGCAGAACATGCAAACTCCACACGCTTTCCTTTTTGCAAAAGGACTGAGAAGAAGATTGTCTCTGGATTTGTGTGCATTTATATTCAGAAGAAAAGTGAAAATTGTTGGGAATTAGGGAAAAATATTCCCTTCTGATGATACAAAGTGTCAGTGTTCTTTCTCTTGTTGGTTGCAGAATAAGCTAATTACCCACAAATCTGTTCCATGAACCTAATCTGAAACTAGCTGAAATTTACAGTGATATATCCCCACGACGCTGCCTCTCAGTCTGACAGACAGACAAAGTCAATTTACTACTGCCTGCCTCTGCTCTATCTATCACTCAGACTCGGTATGTGTGCTGAGGCGTGACAACACTCATTCTGTCTTTCTTTTTTTTTGACAAAACCCCGAGAGATTTATTAAAAATACCCGTAGCGCACAAATCTTTTTTTCTCTCTCTCTTTTCAGCAACAGCAGAAAGCAGATCTAGGTGAAGCGTTCACAACAAATTGTTGCTTGCAGTGATTAGGGGCCCGAGGTGTGTATTCATGCTTGTGTTCTTCACGATGTGAGAACGAGAGAGAGAAAAGTAGCTTTGCTGAGTGAGGGGAGATGTGCATATTTAATATCACAGACAGACAGAAATCTTTCCCAAGTGTTGCCATACGTCACCCTCCTGCAGTCTGAGACAAGAATAAGCGGCAAAGACAGAATACAAAGGAAATGGCAGCAGGGAAGTTAAGGCATCCAGTGTAATGTCAGCTTTCATTTGAATGTCAAACCCAAAACTAATAAAGGATTTCCCACAGCACATCTCAAAATCTCAGGAACAAATCAGACTGTAAATCCCAGAAGAATCTGTGGGAGAGAAGCCTCAATAAGTCATACTTCTTCTGTGTCTCTATCCTTGGTACCTGTATTTAGCTTACCAGGATGATATTACCACTTTAATATAGCTCTCGTGTGATGTGGATAAAGCCATGAGGGGTCTGAGGAGAGAAAACTGTGGTCTAAAGTTCACCAGAGGATATTTGTCTTTTGTTGACCAGTTTTCATCAACGCTCAGTTCAAAAGTTTACATCACACTTGCATTTTAGAGAGGTATAAGTGTGGGGCTGCTTGTTTGGTATTGGCAGCCTGCACATTTGGAAAGGCACAATGCAAGCTGAAAGGTTTTAGAACAACATATGTTGCCATCCTAGGGTATTTAAAAGTAGAATGGTATGCAGCTTTCAGGCCCCTCTTCTGTGAAACCAGCTCCCAGTTTGGATTCAGGAAACAGAAATGCTCTCCACTTTTAAGATTAGGATTCAAACTTTGCTTTTTGATAAACCATATAGCTAGGGTTGGATCAGGTGACCCAGATTCCTCCCTTAGTTACACTGCAATAGGGCTAGGCTGCTGGGGGCTTCCTATGATGTATTGAGTTTTTCCCCTGATCACTCACCTTTGTCAATTACTGTGTGCTTACACGCCACTCTGCGTTTAATCGTTGGTCATTATTATTCTCTGGCTCTCCTCCACAGCATCATCATGTTTCCCTCACCTCCAACCTGTTGCAGTAGATGGCCACCGCTCCTTGAGCCTGGTTCTGCCGGAGGTTTATTATTTATTAAAGGGAGTTTTTCCTTCTCACTGTTGCCAAGTTGTTGCTCATAGTGAGTCATCTGATTGTTGCGGTTTTCGCTGTATTATGGGAGGGTCTTTACCTTACAATATAAAGTGCCTTGATGCAAGTGTTGTACCATTCTCCTCCCAAAAATTCAGTGATTGGTCTCCTCAGTTTCCAGACTGTTATTTAAAGAAGAATAGATGCCACACAGTAGTAAAAATGGTCCTGCCCAAACCTTTTTGAGACATGTTGCTGCCATCATATTCAAAATTAGATATTTTTCTCAAAATGGTGCGTTTTTTCAGATTAAATATTCAATTTCTGTCATGGTCCTGGGTCAGTGACCCAGTGTTTTGTATTTGTTTAAGTTATATTCCCTGAGTATGTATTATTATTATTATTTATCTTGTTCCCCAGTCAGTCATGTTTTATGTCACTCCTGTCTCTGTGCTCTGTGTTCCCTTTGCTCAGTGTCAAGTCCGTGCCTCTGTCGTGTGCTTCCTGTTTTACTTTGATAGTTTCATGTCCTCTGTCTTTGTGTCTAGTTTTGCTTCCCCTTGTCTTGTTATGTTTGATTACGTCCAGCTGTGCTCTCCTCTTGTGTCCCATTCCCTCCTCATCCCTCAGTGTATTTTAGCCCTGTGTCGTGTTGTACCCACTCTGTGTTGTGTTTCTCCCTTTGTGTCCTGGTAATAGTCTAGCTCCTAGTTCCTGGTTTTGTTCCCTTGAGTCTCCTAGTTTTAGGTTCCAATGTCCAGTTTAGTTTTGTATTTGTTATTTTGGTTCATTTTGTGATGTTTATTTCTTTGAAGAGTGTTCCCAGCAATAAAGCTGTGCTTTAAGTTTACCTTCTGTTTTTGAGTCCTGCGTTTGGATCCTACATCTTGCCTGCCACACAGCACTAACCATGACATATCATTTTTATTATTAGAAATATTATTTCTGTGTTCTATTGTGAATGAAACATGGGTCTATGAGATTTGCAAATCATTGCATTCTGTTTTATTTACGTTCTATTCTGTCATTTCATTCAGGCAAACAAAATACATTTTTAATACACACACAGGATTTGGACAATATATGTTCAACACCATACAGTGTGATGGCATGCAGTTCAGTAGCCTAGCAACATACGCAATCAATATTGAAGCTGATTACATAATGCTGGATGCTTCTATTAAGTACCATGCCGTTGCTTTCATACTAAGCTCCCACACTGTTTTGCATACAGTAGCAGAGTGAGCTCTATTGGGACCAAAAATCAAGACTTCAGCATTGTTCCACCTAACATTTGGCAAAACAAGAGCTGAGGGGGAATCTGACACCAACAACATGTGCCATCAGAGATTAGTGACAACAGTGAGCCAGCCATCCCCTGTCCCTCCATATGTCCCCAGGAGGAAGGTGAGGAGGGGACAGTTATGATGGACACCTGCCGCATTGCATCTCTGTCAGGCGACTTCATCCATTGCTATGTTTAAGACAGAGGCCCTTGGGATAGAGAGGAAAAATGAGTGCCAAACATGGAACAGCTGCTGAATGGAGGTCTGCTGAGGAGCGGGCAGAATGCAGGCCTCGACTGAGCTGCAGATTGCTCTGTGGTGACAGTGTCCATCATTTTCAGTGGCAGCTTTCTCTGGGCTCTGTCATATTCAACTGATGTTACATCTCACTCTGGAAATATAACCCCAGAGAAGAGTGCACATAGATCAAGCACTGCCTCCCGAGAGCTAGCTAACAGAAATAATTGTGCAGAATATATAAGAGGATCTAAATGCTTTCAAAGACAACAGACACAACATAAAAATATTACTTTAACAATACAGAGTTATTTTTTGCTGCAAAGCCCAGCAGTTTAGATAAACCCTCTTCAGATCATCGGGTACATCTTATTCACTTGTATTTACTTACTAATTTCCATAAATTGGCACAATGTTGAAAATAGCAAATCTCCAAGACGCACAGTGATGTTTTCTGCAGTCTTAGACAGCTTTGGAGATGAGAGCAGCCAACTGGTGGCGGATTTGCTGTTGAGCAGCAAGAACAGTTTTTGCAAGACGTATGCTGCACCACAGCAGCTTCCCGAGGACTTATTATAATACATCCATAGCACTCACAGATGTGACAGGGCACTACATTGATCCTGGATTAGAGAGATGAGATTCACTGAGGTGACCAAAGCAAAGAGGAGGAGGAGGTAACTGGTATAATGTGTGAGAAATAAATCCAGGGAGGGAGTGTGAAAATGTGGAGGAGAGAGAAATCTTAATGGAGGAGAACAAAGAGAGGCTGAGTGGATCAGATCTCTTCTTGTGTTTTATCCCTTTGAATGCTAGCACCACAGACAGAGAAAGACCCCTGTCTTTGCTCCTTTTTACCTCCTGCAGGTGCACAGATATGGTGGCGTACAAAGTCACACTGTCTAGCAATTTAATGATCTACAACCAAAGCCTGAAGAGTGTGTCTGAAGATCTGTCGGGTCATACGCTCAGAATGACTGATGTCATCCTGAACTTGCACCTGAGAAAGACATCAAAGAAAGAAAAGGAAAAGGAAAGAGACGGCACATTGTGAACATAAACAAACAGTCCTGTGTTGGAAATAATTTAAGACTCACACTGACAAACATCCATCCATCATTACACAGGTTGTGTTTCACCACTTTAACGACAGTCATGTGGCAGCGGCAGCTTGATGCAGGACATTTGGCTTCATGTCTGCAGACTCCTGCAGTGAATGTAAAATCTGAGCAAAACTCACTGAAGTTTAGCTCAGAGAAATGGACTGTATGTAGAGACTATTTTTGCCACACATGTAACCATATTTTTTATGATATTGTACTGAATTCATTATTTATTTTGACACTTGGTGGCAGCACAAGCCTTAAACACAGCACTGAGATGTTATCAAATATGATGTGCAGAGCAACATTAGAGATCATTTTAAATCAAGTTTCCATACAAAAACAAAAGCAAGGTCAATAATGAGTGTTATCAGTGTTGTTTTGGTCTCTTCAGATATCTAGGCAAAGATCACCAGTCAAAGATTCACCAATTAGTTCACTCATGGGGAGACAAGTTATTAAAGAAGATTTAAATCAACAAATCTGAGTTTATTTAAATGTAAAATCACATAGTGTCTCAATACCATTTACAAGGATCATCACACAGGTCATTTTTAATAAGGATAATACATCCTTTTTAACTATCAATTAAACGGGATGTATTATGCTAATTTCTATCTCCATCATGTTAACTATACTAGAGTAGCTTTGCATGATTCACAGTTTACCATATACTGGGGCCTTACCTAACCCCTTACAAACAGGAAGTTTAAAGCCAGAGCTTTGTGCCCGAAATGACCATAATAGTCACGTATACTCTCTATGATGTCATACATACCCAAGAGTAGAAAAAAGATGTCTGAAACTTGGCTTTTTTAAATACTGACCTTTGACCTTATTATTTGAATCCTGGCTATGTTTAATATGAGCATCCACCATCGTAATATGTAACATAACATTGTATACATATATGAGAGAAAATAAGAAAAAGCAAAATAAGCACACATATTGAGTGACAAGTGAATAATCTGTGAGACTGTACAAACATTTCTCAGCCACCCTGTCCATGCTCATACTGTGCCATGGTGCATAGAGATTCCCAGTTTCAGATAAACTGAGGCAGCCCCACAGCATAATACTCCCAGCACCGTGTTTCACTGTAGGGATGGTCTTCTCTGGGTCTTTCTCCAGACGTAAGCTGTGTCTCTCTGTGGCCAAAGGGCTCTAGTTTTGTGTCAGCTGACCAAAGGATGCACTTCCAGTATTCCTCCCGGTTGTCCTTACTGGCTTGAAGGTGTTTCTTCTGCAGAAGTGGAGTCTTTCTTCAACCTCACAGTACATTAGGGTGCTGAGTTCTGGTGACTGTCTTTTTTCAGACTGCAATACCATTCAAAGTCGTTCAAAAGTGTCTTGGCGTGGTTTCTGGGATCTTTAGACATCACATCACATTTTCTTTCCAGAGTCTTGCTTGTTCTGTACTCTGTGGCTCTCTTTGACCTTCTTCATGATATCTCTCACTCCAGTTCTTGAAACGCTGTGATAACTTTGTATATCCATGTCATGATTTGTGACCATCAACAATTCTTTTTCTCAAGTCTAAACTGACTTCTTTTGGTTTTTGGCATGATGCTTTCTCAAGCGACAGCTCAAACACTGCTGAGGTTTTAATACTGTGTGTCAATTGATTCTGTTAATCTTTGTTACTTTCTGAAATAATTTCGTTATTGGGTGCAAACAGAAATAATTCCATCCATCCATCTTCTTCTGCTAATCCTGTGCCAGGTCACGGGGGAAATAATTTGCTGTCTTAAGATAACTAGTTTGTTTAGAAAAGCTATGCTGAAAATCCCTGGCTCTGTTAAAAAGGCACTTGGGAAAATTTTGACAAAAACTTTAAATTTCACAGGGCGGCTAAAAATTTTCTCCTCATCTGTATAGACTGAGGAAAGCATTTCATAGAGAGGCTTTAACGACACCAGCCTCTTATAAGTGCTGTGTCATGGCTTCAGTATGAGTGCAGACGGCTCGTGTTTATTTTTGGCAGCCTGGGTCCGTAGATCGTTGGTGTGGGGTTCGCAGATGACAGGAATGCCATGGATGCCAAAACCAGGTTTGCTATTTATATTCAAGACTTTTATGTATTATTTGACCAGAAATACAAGTAGAAAGGAAGTGTGTGTGTTGTGTCACAGGTCAAAAATAGTGGGAGTGTCTTGTATTATGAGGATTTGGCAGGATATACCACTGGGTCCAGACTGCCTGGGTGAGGCTGGCTCCTAGGAAAGAAGGGGTCAGTTCTGCCATTGTAGGGTGTGGCAGTGACATTCCACGACAGTGCTTTCAGTTCAAATTCATGATGTCTCAGCAGCAGAGTAAGTGCAGCACCTGGGTTGGGAACCTTGTGCTTCACAAATTTACCTTATCTATGTTTTTAAATATCAAAAATCATAAACTGTGAGGCAAATAAATAACTTAAACCTGCTAAACCAATGCCAAATAAGGACTGCTAGGCCCTTGAGTTACTGGGCCTATGCGAGGAGACAAATCTTATCCTTTGGGAATAGATCAGGTCGGCCAGATACAGTGCAAAGTTGACAAAGGAGAACACGGCCACCACAACCTTGCTGTCCCACGGACACTTCCCCTGTGGACAGGACGACGGTCTCCATGGGGAGCCATATTTTGTGTCAAAGCAGAACACTGGCCACACCACTGATGCACTCAGGTAGAGCAGCACTTCCAGGAGGGTGCACACTACCACGAAGCGGTCAAAGGACATGCAGCACACAGCCTTGGTCCGCTTGCATACAGTCATTATGACCACCAGCGCTGTGAGAGCAAAACAGAAAGCGTAGACAACAACGCAGTAGATTGTGGCTGCATACTGGGAATACTGACTCTGGTTGGCCAGAGCGCCAAAGATGATGCAGGCTACAAAGCCCTGAACAACTTTGAGAAGGCCGGAGACTGTGGCCATATAACCCGTCACAATCTGGCCTGGCCTTGCTCGGCACAAGGCCACTTCGGCCCCGTAGGCCAGAGTCCCCAGGATGGAGCAGACTGTAACGGCAATGCGGAAATCTCTGACATCACAGCCAGCATAAGGGCACTCAGATCGCACAAAGAACAGAGGGTAAACTACAGATGCCGTCACATACCTGCAGAAGAAGGGAAGAAAAACGATATGAGTTTATTAAATCTGAGAAAACCAGAGTTACATTTACAACTATGTCTGTGACGTCTCATAAGATACGCCATATAAAATATACACAGTGCAGACTTTAATGGGTCCGCTCTCAAACTATGTTCACAAGAATCTTGTTTTATATCTAAGTTATGGCATTAAATTACAGTCAGAAAAGTATATTTAAAGATTACTATGCTGTCAGAATGAGAATGACTATTAATCATTCCATTATAAATGGTTTTGGTATAACTGGAAAACGGGTTTCTGACTGCAACAAATTTGCAAAATGTTGGCTTTGAAAGTCTCTTGGAGCTATTTCTAAACAATTGCAGATTCCAAGATAGGTAGAGTTGTTTAAAGTGACTATGTACAAGTTATTTATACATATCACCACTTTGTAAAAGGTCTGGCCAAAGTACAGCTTGCTAAGGGACATTTAACCAAATATTAATGAGGATATATGTAGAGTTTTCAGCCTGTATGTATAATTTTGATCCTGTATGGATCACAGAAAATCCATACAGGATCAAAAGCCCCATTAAAAAAAAAACTCAGATGGTGACAGTAGTGTGATAATGTACCCAGTACTGCAATGGAAGGTTAACTTTCTACCTCTGTTAAAACTGTGACTCTTTCAGCACATAGGTAACAGTTGATTAGAGGTGTGTTTACTCAGGAAGTCAGTCCTAACATCATTCTGGCTTTAAAGATGGCAGTAATCAAGAACAGTTTGAATATCCCTAAAGTTTCTCACTTTAATAACACCTGATCCAAGTGTGTTTAGCAATAACGACCACGAGATGGGTTTTAGAGGGTCTGACCAGGTAATAAGATCTCAAACTGCAATATTTTTTCTAGTCAAAACTGTACAAGTTTCTTTGTTTGTGCTTTTTTAAACATAACACACAACAGATGGTAGAGTGGGTCATCTGCCAATTGGAAGATCCCTGACTCCTATCAGTGCGTGTGTGTGACCGTTAGAAAGTGGTTAGACGTAGATAAAAACACTGTATGAATGCGTGTTTGGGTATCATTGGGGGAATGAGACTTGGTAGAGTAGAAACATGGTATATAAGTGCTGGTCCATTTGCCATAAACTTGATGTGGTGAATATTTGCTGTATTTACTTGTTCAGTACATCCAGTATAGCAACAGAAGCATTTATCTGGAGGGACACTTGATGAATTAAGTCCAATATTTAACTCTCATTTCAGATTTGCCTGCTAAGTGATGTAGTTTTTAGAAAAAAGGCATCTTTTCACCTATACACATAAATATTTAGCAGCTTGGTGCCAACCTTGCCTGTGGAAAAAGTGAGTGCAGAGCATACAGAAGATTTATCAGAATCTTGTTTTAACTGCCTGATGCTGGAAAACACTGATGATGGTGATAAGCAAAAAAGAAAAGAAAAACTGTTGCTACCTGTAAACCTAAAGCAGTGACATGAAAAGTGCAAATATATTTCATAAAGCTGAAGAACACTGTAGAGGTGAATGATAATCATCTACTGTTCATCACTGAGCAGCAGTTTTATGTTAGTAGTTGTCATTTGTTCCACTGTTTTTACAAAAGTATTGATTATGTAGCAGATTTAATTAATTAATTCGTGGGAGAATTTGCCAGTGGGAGACCTTTGATGATGGTGTGCATATATTTTTGTTGAGTTTCTCCACCTAAACAGAATTCAGAAGATATAGTTTGAAAAAACTGGTATGATGCGTGAAAGGTGGTCAAAATGTAACTTCCAGTTCAAAGGCAGTACATCCACCTGACTCTGTGACTTACATGAGCGTTGCAAAGGCAGCACATGTGACTGTGAGGTTGTCCCAGGATACGGGCAGGTAGCTGTAGAGATGAGTTGCATCCAGGAAGAACACCAGCACTGACATGGCAAAGCAAAAACACCAGGCCGCCATGCAGAACACACCGTGTGAGCCACTGTAGCCAGCGGTGTGGGTCACCATTGCGATCACAGCACAGCCCAAAGCTAACTGACAGAGGCGGGCTGCACCCAGAGGGGAGCAGAGAGCCTTATGGTTGAGGTAGGGACCACTGTGGGAATCCATGACTGTCAAGGTAGTGTACAGTGTTCAAAACAGAACTTCTTCAGGGCCTCAGAATTGGCACAATTTAGGATGATGAGGAGTCTTTTATGATCTCAGTTATCTGATTGTATCTATCCACTTCATGACATCTGTGGGGAAAAGAAGCAAAAAGAATGAGTCACTCTCACAGATGTGAAACACTAGTATAGCTTCACTTTAAAAATGAGCTTATGCTGCGTTTACCTCTCTGGTCTCATGAAGCAGCCTTTGTCCCTCCATTTGTCCTCTTATCATTCACTTTGCTCTTTGCTTTGCATCCCTTTAGACAAAATTAAACCACTGACATGTGCATGGAAATCACCGCTGCCTCCAGACTTAGAATGCCACTAATGATGAATGAATGCCTCTGCTTTTCAACTCAAACAGAAACTTCCTGTAAATGTGTGTTAGGACATCCAGATTCTCAGGTATTTTGAATTATTCACTCTCATCTCTCTCTGTCTCAGCTGACTTGATGAGGACAGTCTTATTTCTGTGTTGATGAATCAGAGCATATGTGTGTCACTGAGGGGGGAGACACATTTTTGAGGTCTTCTGTCAGAGCTCAAGCAGCCAGGCACACACACTCACCTTTCTTCTGAGAGTTTATCCTAAATATTCCCAAATATACAGACTCAAAACCAGGAATGAAGTCGTGAGGACTGTTTTGAAAATCTCCTGTAGATCCTGATGAGTCTCTTCCTACTGGACCACATCAGAACCAGGTCCACGCTGAACTCTCAGCTGATTCAGAACCTCCTCTTGACTCTTCTTGGATCATTTATGCAGACTCTGGCATGTTCAGTCTCATCCTCGTACTTTCCCTCTGTTGCATGCTCGCACTCACTTTCTCCTCCCATGTGCTCAGAGGAGGGGGTGCTACTGGTCTGTCAGACCAGAATGGAAGTTATTTGGGGTTGGGCCATCACCAAATGAGTGTTGGAGGGTTGTGTACATGTGGTTGGGCATGGAGCTGAAGCATGCAGACACATTGCAGACCCTGTGGAATGAGGGGAAATAAATGACCCCAATGAAGCTGAAAACTACAGACTGAGTAACAAAACAGGTTAAATACCTGACTCACTAGTTAAATCAATTAATTTAATACAGAAACATTACATTTCTGGGTGAGCAGCAGCAGCATGACCACACTCTCAGACAATAAAGTGCTTTACATTTTACTTTTATGGTACACGGGACTTTTTGAGTCTAGCTGTACTGTACTTTATACATCTAACATCTGCATTTATTGCCAGCTGAGAATAACCCAGAGCGAGCAAATGTTCTAGAGGAGATTTGAACTCAAAAATGTTTTTCTGTAATAATCATCATCATTATGCTGATAAAAGACATATAGCATGAAGCTGGTCAGAGTGGATTAAGTACTAACCGTGTACCTTTTGGTGTCTCAGAAACAGAAATATACACAATTACTTTAAGCTCAAATAATCACCCCAAGAGGGTCGATTTACATAGCTTGTATTTTAAGCATTACATTTTTTTGTGCACCCATTGTTTTCCTTCATTTTTTAATCCAGCATTTTGTCATTTCATTTGTTATGCGCCAGAATCACTATGGGGAGTACAGGGATAAGGACCCAAACGCAGGATAAAAGGGGCATATCTAAAACATTACTTCTTTAACCAGGAGTTCAAAGGAGTCCAAACAGGAAAAAAAAAAGACCCAAAATATCCACCAGCAAAAAGGGAAACAGCAACACATCAAAGGAGGAAATATGGACAGAGAGAGAGGTGATTAGACAGCAGGAGACAGGTGGCCAACGAAGCACAGCTGAACTTAATTAACACAAGTAAAGACAATCAGGGAAGCGATGAAGGCATAGACAGGAAACAGAACTAACACATGACACAAAAGAAAACGTTTTCAATGTAAAACAAGAAGCCACCCAAAAGACACTTACTAAACCCCAATACAAAAGAAGCTGAGGGAACTAAACACACAAAAAATAACAACGTTAAAACAGTAAATGGAGCTTAATAAAACCCCAGAATTCAAAACTAATACTAGAACAGTACATGATCTAAGCCAGCACAAAAGGTTCAGAACTCAAATTTTACAAAAAGAAGTTCAGCTCAAAAAAACAACAACAAACAAACAAAAAAATTAAACCAACAATAATTTAAAACTTCAAACACTGGAATAAACCCAGACCGAGAATAAAAATCAGGAATAAAAATTCAAAACCAAAGACCATGGCATGGAGGATATACACTTCAGTCCTCACATGCTAAGATGATCCCCACTCTGGAAGAAACACAATGGCCAGGTACTCATGTGCAAACAGGGGTCTCAAAGTGTTCAGTCTTAAACAAATAAGCATAAGTATCTAAAATATTCTATAAATTTACCAATTAATTATTTCTTGTTTTTTCTTAATATTTGGACTTAATTTAAGAAAAAAGCAACGGTAAATCATTCTGAATGTTGGTGTTTTAAATACGACAAGAAAATTAATTTTAATATATCCTAAGTCTAGCTATTACAGTCTAGCTATTACAGCTGACATGAAAGCCAGATGTTATCTAGTTACACAGCCGATATGGGCTCATTTCACAGTGAGATTCATTCGTTAATTAGCTATGCTGAGTTTAAAGTCAGAGTTTTCAGTGTCATGAAGGTGGGTCTTTTTTTTTACCTGGCTGAGCTACCACTGTAACTTATGTTACTTTGGTAATCTTGTTGGCAGCTTGTTATGTTCAGTTTCATTTAAAATTATGCGGAAGAACTTTTGAAAAAAACAACAGCAAAAAAACAACAACTTTTATTTACAGTATGATTTATGGGTGAGATTCTCTGCTGAAACAAGCGGTATTAAATCCAAAGTGTTGACTTGTGTCCTTACACTGCAGAAAGAAGATGGGCAGCAGCAGTGCAAACTGTGCTGATGATGAAGCAGAAAGTTAATACAGAAAGTAAAAAAAAAACCCACTTCTGAGATACTGATTATTGTCTGACTGAGTTTTAGGTTTTGTCGAGTCAAAGAAAGTGTGGCTGTGCTGAACTTGCTTTGTAGTACCCCCCTCAGGTCTCCTCTGTCATGCATGGTGAAAAGAACACCCAAGTGCTGCACTGGCAGAAGTAACTTTGTGCCCTTATTATCAGAGCTGTAGACATCATGAAATCTAATGTTTTCATTTTTGTGTTTATTTATTTAGTGTTTGTATTTAACCAACTAAATCTCGAGTATAACAAATAACTGAAGCGTTTAGCCACTGCTAGTCATTGCTAGGAGGAGGTATAGGTGGATGGAGATACTGTAACATCACCCACTGGTTGTTGAAGTCTCGTTATAAGTCAGCTGATTGTTTTCACCTTATTTGTCTTGATATTTAAACAGTTTATTTGATGAACGAAAAGTGGATCTGGCTGAGAAACTGAGGGATGCTTCACACTCACTGGCTGATGAGATCTGACTGACACATCTTGTTTGTCAGCAAGCACACCCTGTGTTAGTCCTACATTCTGACTGTTGACCACATATACAAATGGACTTCATGTTTTATTTAATATGACCTGACACTAATGACTGTGCCGGTAAAGTCAACAGGGAAGTGCTTACTGAGGTCACAGAGAAAAGGAACCAGTGGCTTTTCCCCCCATACATTTCTATATAAACTGGGGAGTCTTTTTAAAAACCAGACAAGTCACCTCCTGGTGGAAATTAAAAAGCAAAAAATCAGGTTTAAGGCACTTCGTGTTAGCTCCATTTTTTTGGACTTTGCATCTTTTATGTACCGTGTATAGGATGAGGTAGAATAAATTATAGTTATGGACTAAAACAGATAGATGATAAACGCTATAAGATAGATAGACTAGTTTATTTCAAAGATGTAAATGTCAATAAAATAACAAGAGAAAAGAAAAACTTAAAAAACATCAAGTTTTCATGAATATCTCTGTCTACACAATGTTTATGCTCGAAAAGGAGTAGGATGAAGTTTACACTTTTTCTGTTCCTGCCTGCTTTTTAAAAATTCCATTATTTACAAATCAACATTCAACATTATATAATCCATACTCACTTAACTATATACAAGTCTACACTCATATACAATACACACATAAAACAATTTAAGCTCATAAACTACATTTTTACATAAGCTAAACACCCTGTGATTAACACCTTATTATCTCTGAGCTTTGTGAAAATAATCTCATATATATATATATATATATATATATATCGTATCTATGTGACAAATACCTTAATGAATACTTTAAGTTACTCTTGCCTTAATCTATAAAAATGAGGACAAGACTTCAATAGAACACAATGAGACAGCTCAGTCACTGACAGGAACATTTCCTATATTCTTTGTTTTCAATAGCAGTTGTTACTGTATCTATAAACTCCATTAAGGCATGTGTTGTGGTTCTAAATCCATACTGCTGTTCATATAGTACATTGTTTTTTGTGATAAAGTCATACAATCTACTGTAAAATATTTTTTCCAGTATCTTAGAGAACTATGCCAGTAAAGAGATGGGCCTATAAGAATTTATTAAACATTTGAAAGCAAATATTTGTATCAGAGGGGTGAAAAATGAACTGATATTCAAACATGAATAACTTCAGAGGCTTGGGGACATATACGATGTTGTCACTGGGAAGTAAAATTGTCCTACAGTGAAATCTAACTTGTTCACATTTAACATATTAAACATGCTTAAAAATCTACATCACAATATTGTGCAGGTGAAATTCAGAATTACTTAAACAATATCATGAAGTTACTAAAATGGTTTTTCCATTTATTCTAATTATCAGCCTTATAATCACCTGGATTATGAGTTTCAGTTTGCTAACTGGAACCAAAGAAACAAAGACATCAGTTATACATCTGCCACTTTATGTAGTTTTACGGCAGCAAAGATAAATAGAGTCCGAATCTATTTCTGAGTCCATAAATGTTAATAATTTCCCACCTCATGAACAGCAGCAGTCACAGATCAGTCCTTAAGTCTGTGTCTCCACCTGCTGGTGTGTGATGGTCTGTTGGTCTTTTGCACTGAGGTGCTATATAACCTGATACATATACTATGTGTACAAGTGCTGAAGTCATACTTTACAAGCACTTTAATTACGGAGTGTGCTTTTTGATTTTATAGAATGACTTTAACACTGACCCCTTGACTGCATATGTAGAGTTTGGTTCTGCTGGCTTCATGTCTATTTTTGGAAAGATCCCACTTTTATGAAGGTAAATATGTTGCAAAATGAGCTTGCAAAATAAAAAGAGATGATATGTAGAAAAAAATCTGAACTTGTATTTTGAAATTTTCTCTTGTAAAATATTTCCACCCAGTTGTGTTTTAAATTTAATGTTACAGGAAAAATATTCACAAATGTGTATATTGATATTTACACAAATTCAATGAGAGCTGCGAATTTGTAATTCAAATTATACTCATATTTATTTATTTTTTTACTACTTAAAACCACAACTCCGTAATTACAACCTGTCAAATTAGTGAACACAAGTGCTCAACTGCGCCCTCTCAAGTCACAAATTCACACACTGAGCGCATAGCATTGACTTTTGCCATGCTTCTTGTGAGTGTTGTGTTGCAAAACTTGCACTTGCAGCTGAAGGGAGGTACGGGTGGTGGGAGGTATGGGGGAGGGGGAGGTGGAGGTGGAGGCGGAGGGAACAAGTGTAGATCAGCCAATCAGAAAGCGGAAGACCAAGAGGTCTCATTCCCCACTCTCCTCTGTTCGCCATACTGGATTTACAACCACAGAGCAGAGAGCCATGGTAAGTTTCCTTTGTAGCATTGTTCAGTACATTATCACTGTGATTAATGAGGAAATCAACAAAGACATAGAAATCCCTCTTTCCTCATGAGGAGCAGCAGCAAAACCAGAATGAATGATCATTTTACCTAATTGCAATGGTGCTAGCTAACTAGCTAGCCAGCATAAATACACTGATCAGTGTGCGGTCCTGACATTAGCGTTAGCATGGATATTTGACAGATATTCAGTCCACATCCCAGCAGTGTACTCTCACTCAGTTTGTCCCACTGTTGGCAGTAAAAGAGGACTGTTCGTTCACCTCTGAGCCCTCACTCTGTACCACAGCACTGCCACTCAGGGACATCAGTACATCACACTTTGAATCACACTAAACCAGAGTCTTGAAGAAGTGGGCTATAATAGACACCTTGATAGTTTGGAAGAAACTCGAACAACAAAGCAGAGACTTTGAGCTGTTAGCTGTTAGCATGCATCCGTACTACCTCCCCAGGGAATTCTCGCATGTTATCGCGATAACAGCGTATGCCCCCCTCTCAGCCAACCCGGATGCAGCCTGTGACTCTCCCCACTCTGTGGTCAGCAGACTGCGAACGCAATCTCCGAGAGCCCTTTTTCTAATATCAGGGGACTATAATCATGTATCACTGGACTCCACACTGCCGACCTTCACCCAGTATGTGACATGCCCAACCAGAGACAATAAAACATTGGACTTACTGTATGCCAACGCAAAAGGGAAGATCTGATCAGAACCTGGTGCACCTTGCTCCTGTGTACAAGCCCTTAGTGCACAGGGAGCTACCAGCCACCCGCACAGTGCAGAGATGGTCGGAGGAGAGCGAGGAGGCTCTTAAGGACTGTTTTGGGTCTATTGTGTGGGAGGTGCTTTATGACTACCACGGGGAGGACATCGACAGCCTTGTGACCTGTATTATGGATTACATCAACTTCTGTGTGGATAACACTGTACCCACTGGGACTGTGCGGTGTTTCTCCAACAACAAACCCTGGATTACCCCATAAATGAAAGCCGTCCTCAAGCAGAAGAGGAGGGCATACGAATCCAGAAACAAGGAGGAGCTGAAAAGGGTGCAGAGAGAACTGAAAGGACTGATCAGGAGTGGGAAGGACAACTACAGGCAGAAGATGGAAAACCAGCTTCACCAGAACAATGCTAGCAAAGTCTTGAGAGGCCTTAGAACCATCTCGGGTCACTAAAATCAAAATTCTCTGCCCGGGGGGGGGGGGGGGGGGGAAAAAAAAAAAATATATATT
>VVHJ01045421.1:0-25845 GCA_015107715.1 Tylochromis polylepis
GGGGGAATATTCAGATGTGCAGTAACGTCGAATATGCAAAAAATGCTACAACCTACAGAACACATACGGCCCATATATTTACCGGAAAAATATAAAGCCTATATTTTTATCGGAAAAATATACGCCATATATTATCACAAAGTACTAGTTAAATTATATTCTATTAAAAATAGGAAGAAATTACCTTAACTCCAACGGATCTTTCCAGACACGTGGCCAAAGCACACTGTGGCGCGGATGAAGAAGGTCAATGCGTATGCGCGAAGATTTTTTTCATTCTCTGCGCATGCTCAGAAAGGATGTGGAAAGGGCTCTTTGGATTTAATTAAATGTGTTAAATAAATGGGAAATATCACTATTATTTAACATTAAAACGGTTTACAATTAATTAAATCAAATTTAAAAATATTAATTACTCCCATAAGATTAACAATTTTAAGTATATTGAACATAAAACTATGAATTAATTTTAAAAAGCCCATGTTTTATTTCTTAGAGTGTAGTTATTAAATTGCCAAGCACAGTTACACTCATATGACCATATTCCTTACATAAACCACAGTGAATAACATTTGGCAGAACACTTGACACAGGTGACATACAGTACATTCTAAATTCTGCTTAGCCATTCTGTATGCCTTTGGAAATGCTGAGACTGTTTTGATTTATTCAAATAATTTTGCTCTGGTAAATGAGCAAACATGATAATGTATTCATGTGGCTTAATTTCTGCAGTTACGTTCACGTGGTGCATTCAACCACGTGAATATATTCTCCATAATTATGAACATGTTAATTTTTCTATGTACTTTAGCAGGCATGGCACAAATGGATGATTCACTGTTTTACCATGCAACTAAATTAAGTATTGAATGAGGTACCCCATAAACAAACATGTTATTCAAGACCACAATTACATTGCAGTATTTCCAAGCTGATTACCTGTTGAGAAGAGGAATATGATTGGCATGTGTTGTATAGATTTTAAAATAACACAAAGGAATATAGGTTGATGAAAATCTTGAAAGTAAATTTTGGATTTATTATTATTAATGTCAATTTTGCTGTTTTTGATTTTTAGGTATCTACTGTGGCAAACAGTGCACAAGCAGGTGGTGCCTTCCACAACGTTGAGGATTCAGGCTTCATGAAACATAGACATGTCACCATTGTGTAAGGACAAACAGAAGACATGACAAGTCTCTAAATGCTTGCAAGCCTGGGAACAAACCTGCACAGCATCTAAAAGGTGCTCTGCTTTGTTTGGATAAAAGGTGATCTGAATGACTGGATATGCTCAAACCAAAGACTGATGCCCTGTAGTGTGAAGGCTGTCACTTCAGGTGGCCATGCAGATTTTAAATCTTCCATAGTTTATTGTAGAGAAGAAATCGTATAACCCTGTGATATATATACGAATTGTGTATATTTTTATTGTAACATTATGTGAATTAAATAGTCAAAAGTGATAAAAGTGATTAAACCTCTAAATCTCCTAAATTGCATCTCCTTACTTTTAAAAACAATTGTTCTCTGAAGAGTGGTCTATTTTTAAAGACATGGTTAAAAAATTAACCAACTGGCATGCATCAAGTGTTTTAAATAGTTACCTTGAGAATGACACGGCAATTTCACATGTGCAAGTTGTTGGCCAGCTACCGTGCAAGCTTGGGGTGACTGTAGCTCATGAGGTAGAGCAAGTCATCTACTAAATGGAAGTTTTGCAGTTCAATTCCTGGTTGTTCCAGTCTCCATACCAAAGTATCCTTTACTAAGACATTGCATGAGCACAGGTTCTCTTGAGTTATAGCAATTTTGTGGTGCAATGGTGCAACATCGAAATTTGTTGTCTTGCCAGGGTCACACCCTTTGACGAAAACTCACAGTTTTCAGTGTAACCCAAGATCAACTCCTTAAGGCTGTCCTCGACAAATTTAAGGTTGCCTGGGTCACCGACCTCTACACTGTATCCCAAAGTGTAAAACATGACATTTCCTGTTTCCACTAGGTGGCACTGTCACTAGCGTCAAATATGGCAGTTGAAATGTATTCAGACAGGTTGCCAGTCTGTCGCAGGGCTAACACATAGAGACAGACAACCATTCGCACCTATGGGCAGTTTGAAAGAGGTACCATAGGGTGGTCATTCCTGGGGTCCTTATAGCCTTAAGATTTAAAGGTATAGTAGAAGTAAACATTACCAAATGAGAAGTCCAATCATTTTAGTTCGACGTATGTAAAATGGTACATTACAATAGGCCTTTGCACACTTAGTGCTCGGGCCCTAATAAACAGTACTGACACAATTCCACTAGCAACCATATATGCCCCTGACATACCACTGCCTCCCCACTGTGTTTTACAAATGAAGTGGTGTGCTTTGGATCATGAGCTTTTTCTCTCCTTCTTCATGCAACAATGACTTACTACTATTGCATGAATATAGGAAATGTTCCTCTCAGTGATTGAGCTGTCTCATTGTGGTCTATTGAAGCCTTGTCCTCATTTTTATAGATTAAGGCAAGAGTAACCCAAGCTTAAAGTATTCATTAAGGTATTTGTCACATAGATATAATTCGACATGAAGCAATGTCCAAACATAACTCAGTTTAAAAAAACAAAAACAAAAAAGAAATATGTACGTATAAAACAGATTACTTTCACAAGGCTCAGAGATTTAGTGGGTGTTAACCATAAGGTGCTTAGTTTATGTAAAAATGTAGTTTGTTGTTGTTTTGGTTTATGAGCTTAAATTGTTTTATGTGTGTATTGTATATGACTGTAGACTTGATTGTAGTTAAACATGTATGGACTATATAATGTCGAATTCTGAATATTGACTTGTAAATATTGGAATTTGAAATAAGGGGTAGGAACAGAAAAAGTGTAAACTTCATCCTACTCCTTTTCAAGCATAAACATTGTGTAGACAGAGATTTTCATGAAAACTTGATGTTTTTAAGTTTTTCTTTTCTCTTGTTATTTCAGTTATATTTACGTGTTCGAAATAAAATTATTCTACCAACCAACTATAGTGTTTATGTGAAGAGCCTATGGACTATTTTACTGTAGCAAAGTGGTTTCTAACCAGAGACCTGGGGAAGCAAAATCTGAAGGGTCTTGGTATGATTAACAGTAAATGGGGGAAAAAAAGTCCCTCACACTTAAACCTAGACTCTAATGTTTGAGATTTAGATTTCCATAGCCAAGTGGAACACTACTGAGCCACAACAAAATTTTTAAAGTAAATAATAAATATTTTTAATATTTTTAAATATTTTTGGACCATTTAAACCATTAAAATCAGATTTAAATGAGCAGATTTCAATTACAAGTTCAGACATTTTTGCTGTTTAAGCAGTCAAAAGCCAAAAAGATCCGCAATGCCTGCTATGGCACGTTGCAAGGATATCTGCTACAGAAATGCCTACTGTTCTCACACTTTAATGGACGTCAGTAATTCCAGATTCAGCACATTTTTTTGGACTGCTGGATCAGCTGGACTCAGATCACCTTTACTTGGCCAAGAAACAATTTTAGATGGAATTTGTTGGTGAAGACAACCAGCTTGCAGCAAACTCGTCCAGCTGAGCTTTACGATCAGATACAAGCCAGTGATGGCAACGCTCCCCACTGGATCGATTAGGTGATAATGTGACATCATTCTCATTATCACTCCTATGTAATTAAAGATTCAACTTAGTTTCTGACTAGATTTAATGCGATCTTCATTCAAATAGCCACTGAAGGTCTTGAGATGAACTCTGGGACTAGTTAGTAAGAAAGTTTGACTTTTGTGTTTTTATGAGACAAAGTGGAGTCAGGTGAAATCCTAAGACATCACCACTAAAGGTTTCATATACCGCTGATCTACTTAAACCAGCAGTAACTGATTTGGGGGTCAGAGAAGAAGGCTGAAAACACAATGTTGTCATACCACCTGAGAAAGTTGAGTGTGGTAAGATGTTAGACAACAGCTGAATCATTTCTATGGTCATGGAGAAGCAATTTAGCCTCTGTGTAGCCTTGGGGGAATAACCTGCAGCTTTTTCTCTCTGTATCTCTGTGTGTGGACAACTGATGGGAGTGACTCACATTAGAGAGCTGATGCGCTGAGGAGGCTTGCCAGAGTGTCTTGATGAAGAGTGAGGTTCCACAGCGCTGCTGTAAGAGCCCTTCAAGTCTGAGAAAACTGACTCTAAATCCGATTACCTGCACTGTTTACGTCTCCATATTTGAAATCACATTAGTGCCAGTAATGTTCTCTTCCATTTAGCTTCTTTGAAATTGGGATAAATGGCTTAAATATGAAAGAAGATCCTCTTCATACTATCACTCCTTGATTTCACTCTTGTTAGTTGTTCACATTTTCTGTGAGTAGAAGACTAGTAGCTTATTTCAGCCTTAATATGTGATTATTACAATTTACAGCATTGTAATTGGATGTGAAGAGCAGAAACAGTGGCTTCTTGGTTCCTCCTAAAAATAGATAATTACTTAAACAGCAGGCTGGCAGTGGATGTAAGTGGTAATGAACAGAACCAATAAAATTAATGAATAAAGCTCTGGTAACGACTATTGATAAGCCATATATACTGTTGCTTGTTGAGTCATCCTGGCTTTCAGGGCACTTCTAGGCAGTTTCACCCTTACATTAGAAAAGTCCACCAAATTAATCTCACAAAGCAGACTTCAATCATCAAATTTCCTGTGCAGATTTGGAAGCGAACACATGCATCCTGCTTGCAAAAACCACTGGCTGGCACAACATGTCGATAGTGTCATAGTGTTGATTAAACTATGGAATATTTGGATGCTACTAATCATTTTCTTCTAGTAAAAGCAGCAACCTCAGCTTCAGCATTACCTGGTCAGATGAGTAACCCCCTTATTTCATTTTTTTTCACCTTTTGTTTATATTTTAACAAAGTTAAAGAAAATGCCTTTTCCATTACAGGCATACTGTACATTTGTCATTATTCATGAAACTGTTGGGACAGTGATTCAGACTGTCACCTGAGAACTGTGTAAGTCAGTCAGTTTGTATTATTGCTGCCACAACCATCCATGTTGCTAATGGCACTTTTTTGTAATAACACTATTGCACTATTGTTCTTTTAAAGGTCAATCACAATAATTCCACAAACTAAGAATTGTAAAAAAGTAAGAATGACAGATAAATAAAGTGAGGTCTTGTGAAAAACCTAAAAGTGTGACGACTTTGAATATCTCATTGTCACTGCATGGGGTCAGAAACGCTTACAGAAACCACTGCCTGTACGTTTACCTTCCAATATCACTACATAATGTATTTAGCTGCAGTATGACTAAAAACAATGATTTTTTAGTGATGGGATTTATTGCCTTAAGCAGTAAGGGAGGCAAGGACTTTTCCTCACATAGTATGATGGAGCAATCAAAAACAACACAAAGAAGTTCCAGTTTTTTGAAAGCTCTTTCTTCAGAAGAGCAGTCTTAAAAATAGCTGATCTCGAAGTAGCAGCTAAAAATGCCTCAGCAGCATTACAAGAGCCAGAATGAAGCTGGGTGACTGTCAGGCTGGGGGAGAGGACTTACTTGTCCTGCATCTGGTAATAGATAATCCTGCAATTTAGTGTGCAAAGGGAGAACGCGTGAATACCCACTTTGTCAGATTGTCAATATGTCTTCAGGATACGGAGACTGAGTGGGTTCAGAAAGAGTTTACTGATGCGATCAGCAAGCCAAAATGTTCACCATATTCTAGATGCTTACTAAATTCCAAAACACATCCATATACTGTAAATACTGATGTATTTAAGGATATAACGAATAATATAATTTGTGACATTTCATTTATTGTAGGGTCTACCTAACAATATAAAGTGCCTTGAGTCAACTATTTTTGTGATTTAGTCCTGTATAAATAAAATTGAATTGAATTTCCAAAGGAGGGAACTAAAGATAGTAAGAGACATGAAAACTGTGGGGCTGCAGGTCCTTTGTAACACCCTGCTACTTGTATAGCATCTTTCTACTCATTTAAGCACTTTCTCACTCATCCCATCACACACTGCGTGGGGTGTAATCTTTTACCCAAGGATGCTTTGGCATGCACACTGGAGAAGTCAGGGATTGAGCCACCAGCCTTATGATTGGTAGATAATTAAATCTACCACCTGAGCCACACCCATACCTAAAACTGACTTTCAAAACAAAATGAGAAATAATAAAAAGACAAAAAAAACAAGAGAACAAAGAAAAACTATTAACTAGAAATCACACTGAACTTATTTGTTAATCCATCTAATGCAAAGGACTTAAAAAGACTAATTCAGACTCTTATTATTGGATTTAAAATAATATTGGGTTTGCTTGTTGGCACAAAATTGCACATCAACACATCCCAAGCAGCATTATTTGGAGCTCTATTTCGGGCTATGTGGTAATTCTAAATTAGAAAGCTCTAGTTTGCATTTGGACTAATTTATTTATTTATTTATTGCCATTATAATAATGATGGTGATGGTGATAATGATGATACATTTTAAACACTTTACATACTTTTTATTTTCAAAGGTTGAATTACTAACAATGTGTTGACTATTGACAGTATTGCATATATTATATATTCTTGCATATGTTCTATGACTTTCAGGTAACTTGGTAAAGGCCACTGAAGCTTTCCAAAGTGAGTCTTTGTTACATGTAAAGTAATACTCAAAAAGATCCTGAGCAGCTTAAAATAGAACGATGCACTCCCCATAATGCAAAAAACTGAGTTCAAAGACTTCACGTCAAAATAAAACCAGGTTTATTTTATTTATTTATTCATTCTTTTCTTTTTTCTTTTAGCAATGAATATACAGAATGCTTTGCATGTATTTCTTGTTTTTCTGCCATGCTGCAGCCTCACAGTCTCTACTGCTCCAACTCCAACTTCAGATTAGATAAAGATTTAAGACATGTTCAGCATGCTCCTGATAAATGGGACTGGGATGTGATTAAGAAAATAAGCTGAGGATCCTTCTTTAACATCTCTGTGAAAACAGAGAAATGAAGCAACCCCATGAAAATCTTTAAAAATAAGCTCTGCACACTGGTGAAGACTTTATTTCAAGGAGTCGATGAGATTTGATGTGTGTGGGCAGTCCCAGTGAATCAGGGCTTTGAGTGACTGATGATCAATTATTACCTAGAGGTGGATCCTGAGGGACACTGAATGTGGTGGATCTGTAAGCAGCTTGGGGCTCTGATTAAAACATGACTGATTTACGGTTTACTCAACCTCTGCCTGATTCATGAGTGTTCAGACACACACATGCATGCACATGAAAAGTTACGAGTGTCACTTGCCAAATAAAAAAAAGCATTTTCTGAAAACTGTAAGAGTAGGCAAAAATATATCTGAAAAAAATAAACTGCAAAAATGTAAGTTCATAATTTATTCCAGTGCTCCTCTCTGTTGCACAGCAACAGTTTAGTAATTTGTGAATACAAATGAGTAAATCATATCCTCATATTTCTTCTCAATTTAACAGTTGAGCCATGAAATCAACATGGGTATTTTAAAAGTCCTTGTGATTTTTTTCACACTCAATAAATTTGTTTTATTGGTGTTTAACGGGCGCAATTATTAGTTTCCCTGATGTATTTAAAACCAGTAATAACAAAATAGTTCTTTGCCACACAAAATTCTTCTGTCCTCTAAAGGCATCAGGACTGACACACACACACACACACACACACACACACACACACACACACACACACACACACACACACTGTGTAACACATTCATTCAGTTTGATAAATATGGCCATGACAGTTCGATCAGTAACAGCCACGGTTTGCTACAGTGGCTTCAATGTCCCCTGGAGGTCTTTTAACTGGATTTGCTGATAATAATTAATTATATAGTAATAATAAAACATATTATAACATATCCCAGCTGGATAGTTGGGATAGTCAGTACGTTATATATTGAATCAGGCACACATTCATAATGTGAAAACATTCTATGCATTATTGTTAAGTCAGGAGTCACTGACATAAAAAAGACATCTTATAAAGAGATCTATACCAGCATTGCACATCTTTCAATTCCCATTATTTAATTCAATTTGCCTGCTACATTTTACCAGCAGCGTTAAGTATGCCTGAACTCTTTCACTGAAGTATTTAACTGGGATAAAAGGTTACTATGAGGTCTTTAAGATACAGTTAAATGTGAGTGTTTTTCTCTCCTTTTTTTTTTTAAACTATGCCCATGCTGTTTACTATCATTGTGACCATCACACAAGTGCTCTCACAAGTTCTTGGAGTATCAAATTCCGGGCTCAGCCACTCTTACTATTTTGAAGCCTTTCTTGCTGCTTTGGATTGATTGTTGAGGTTGTGCTTTTATGGGAAAATGAATCTTGTCCAGCTTCGCAGTTTTCTGCAGCAGGGTTCCTCTTTTATATGTTATATTAATATTCCCTCTATCCGATACACCTTCCAGCACCTGCTGCTGCAAAGAACCCCCATAGCATCAGTCCACTGCCACCAGACTTCACCATCACCGTGAGAAATACTGCTGGGGAGTACAAAAGTGCAAATTTGATCTCCACTTACTAATGGTGCTACTTATTAATACCACATATCTGCCCACTCTATTTGTAGTTAAAGGCTCTGCACACCCACGCAGCTATGAGTAAAAACACCTGTGTGGGTGGATAAAGAAATACATTCTGGATAATACATTTTTATTGATCAAAATACCAAACAATACTCCAAATGTGGTCTGTCTCAGCACACGAGCCACCATGAAAAATGACATTTTCTTACATTAAGTATAATTTTTTCATGAATCCTTGCTTTTATTGTTTGAAAATATTGCAAAAATAATATTGTCACAATATTGAGTCAAATAGAAAACTTATCAGAATCCTCCCACTCAGTATGAACAAGTCTCCTTCACTGGATTCCTTATTCTGTTTTTAGATTCACCAATAGACAGATACATGGTTAAATTGAGGTCTTCGCATTCCCTGCTTAATTTTATTAATTCATTAATTTTTTTAAATTTATAGACTGGTGATTAATAGTAAAATCCAAATTGCAAAATAGTTGAAAAATATAATCTTTTAGCTTTTCACAATGAAGCAACATTAGCCAGAAAACTTTATGTTTCTGGCATCCAAAATTTAAGACCACAGCTACTGACTCACGTAGTGCTGGTTCAGGATTAACAGGAGCTTCTCATAGAGAAACTGCGAATGTTACACTTCACTCTGCAACATGTGAGCAAAACATTTTCAAGCTATCATAGAGTTTAGTAGCGTTTAAGATACATATTGCTTTTTTTCCCTTCTTTTTAAAATTTTGAGTCGATGTATTCAGGTTTGATGGTTTATTTCATTTTCAGAGGACCCGCAGAATTAGCAGATGGTGGAAGACGTGAAGGCTGGTCCTTAGTGTTGAGCTAGAGACGAGGAGCCCCGTGCCAATTGGCTTCATGGAAATGTAGTGAGGGGGGAGCGGGGCTTCCTGCGCTATAAAAGGGGAATGTGCGCGCGTGGAGAGGACGGTACCTTCAGTCAGTCGGCCGGTGCGCATCGCAGACATCCACACGCGGACACGCACAGCGAAGCCATGAGTGAGGTAGGTTCTTCTTAGTAAACCGCCTTTTCTGCTTTGTGTTTGTACTTCGGCATCAGAGAAAACTGATATTCAGGACTTGGTATAAAGTTGTCCGAGCAGAGCTGCAGATTAAAATACTACTAATAAACCCTTCGCTTTGTCCAACACTCTTGATGCGGAGATAATCGATATTCAACTTTGGTGTAGAGTCATAAAACATAACATGCACACATCTTTAGCGTGAAGAATGAACTCAGTGTGCGCTTTTCTCGATTTTTCCCACGTTCCTACATTTTATTCCAACAAAGTAATAAGCGATAGTGTTACAGTGAGTCACAGCCTAGATGAATATTCCTTCTGTTGTCATGACTGGAACTGGTGTGCAGCTATCAGGCTGACTGTCAGCATACGCGATGGGATTTTTGCAGCTCTGATGATCTTAATCACTTCACAAACTTAAAATGACAGCCAGCACAGTCAGGTTGTTGGAGCCACTCCCATCAAACTGCTGAACTGTGTGTGTGTGTGTGTGTGTGTGTGTGTGTGTGTTTAAGTTTTACTGGTGAATATGGTTAACAGTGACATTTCAGACTGAAGCTCAGTCCAGCATGAACACATGCTGGCTGAAGCAGAGGCAGCATTGACCTACACAGTAAATCTAATTTCGCACACAGCTATTCAGATGTGATAGAAGCACCCAGTCTGATAATGTCAGAGTGGAGATTAGATGTAAGAGTGTTCACTGGCAGGGCAAGTCCTATAGTCTCTGAATTATTCAAGGCCAACTGGGAACCCAGAGAAATAAAACATTCTCTGAGCATTCACGAGGAGCCAAGGCTCCAACAAGACCGCTTGTTCACCCCAAGAATCCGGACTGACTAAAAGCATATAATACAAGGCTACTTTTAACCTGTCTCCAGCTATAAGCAACTGTGTTATGGAGTCCACTGTTGGACTTTATTATGCAGTAATCGTTTCAAAATGGGGTTTATCACTCTATTAGTGCTTCCACTACATGTAAATTGTGATGAACACCAGCTGTCACTACCTTATGAATCTTTTATTGGAGACTTGTTATGTCTTTTTGTTCACTCACACACACACGCACACACACACGCGCACACACACAAACTCAGTGACTTCTCTCCTCCCCTCCTGTGTGCTGCTTACAGAGTGGAGTTAAAGTCCAATAAATAAGACATTATTACACAAAGGAAAAGTCGTGAAATAAAGTCGCATAGCACATGTCAGTGATGGATTCTTGTGTCTTTAAAACAGCAAGGCCAGGACAGGAGTCTGTTGCTCTGAATGAATAATTAAATGCAAATCAATGGTGGGCTCCATTTGCCTTCAAATACTGCTCTCCAAGCTCTTTTTTGTTTGTCTTTATTGTGCTCAGATTCCCACGCAGTTTTAATGCTCATCAAGATAACTGGCATTCCCACCAGAAGCAGAGAAGACTCACATTACTATAGAATCAGTAAGTTGTCTAGACAAGGGGGGAGACCTTCATCAAAAACACAGAGACTTATTTCTCTAGGGACACTTGATCTTACCATCTAAAGCAGGTACAGGCAGTGTATATAAGCAATAAATAGGCCTATAAACACTGTGTAACTGCATTACATCAATCTACCGAGGCCAAATCCTGTTTCAAAGCCAGACAGCACTCATACACCAGCCAACTTACTGCCTGGATTGGTAGTGTTTTAAAAATCAATGCATGTATCACTGTCATATTAAATCTTACACTGTGCTATGATTAATGAAAAAAAATTAGGCCATAAGTGAGCCCCTGCTGTATTGTTCAGGCTTGGACTGATTCATCTTTGGTAATGTCCACAAACATCAGGCAGTCTGAGGCTCCTGTGGTGAAAGTGGCTTAAATGTGCTGCCTGTCACCATAGTGATGAACAATTCTGCATTTCCAGCCAGTAACAGGCTTTGAAATTACATTAACAGCATTTTAGGCTGGTGAGGACTGCATTTCTGATGATTATGTTGAATATTATTCATAAATCTCTCAACATTTTGTTTCTCAAACTCAACCAGTGTCTCTGTTCTCTAACTTGGCATCATCTTCTTATTTAAAGCTACATAAAATATATACTTTTTTTAGTTGCTAGTTGCTGTATACATATCTAATGGGAATTTTCAAGTGTAGGTAACCTAGTGTCGCTTGAAGTTGCTGTTGTATTGTTTTGAGTTTTAGTCCTTTTTTTGTTTGTTTAAGTCTCCGGTTGTTGAACAAAAATTTAATTAGATTGCTCTCAGTGGAGAGGTTTCAGCCAGCTGTTTGTGGTTGCCAAGATATGTCGGTTCCACTTTTCAGATTTCTAGCTAAAGATAATGATTCCTTCTGTAGCCCAGTTTCTCACCTGGAGATTTGCCTGCAATACCCAGCACCATGGTGGCTCAGAGGAAAAAGTGCCAACCATGCAAAAATGACTGCTGTTGGTCATGCAACATCTCCTCCCTTCCGTGTGATTAGTAGAAGTACATTGAAAGTACAGTGTGTACAGTAGGCTGCTCCACAGGGGCAGATCAATGTACGAGAGAGAAAAACATATCTGGATTGGTCACACAGCTACTGGATAATTGTAAAAAATCTCCTCTAACAGCAATTTGTGATTTCTGTATTCAGTTAGTTAAATCTTTAATGATTTTTTCCTATTCCAATCACTGAGAGCAGTGAGGATGCCACTGCCCAGTTGTTCATGAATCACTTTGGTTACATGCAGAGTGAGCAGCAGAGCAGACTGTAGGGGCCGCTGTCAATACTTTAAAGCTCTCATTTAAACAGCATGTTTGCTGATGTTTATTGTGTGACTGATTAGTTGTTTTACAAGAACTTCCTGCTACAATACTAATCCAAAAAGCTTTTAACATTGACATTGTTCAAGAGTATGGAAGGTGGATTCTGGTTCATTTACACTTGGGTCATGTTTTCATATGTTTAGGCCTCATTTATAGCAGTATAAGACCTCTATTTTGATTACATACTGCCACTGACCCAAAGAATTCTCAAGAAGCAAGTGAGCAGTCAGATGTGTATGTGTAACTGTGTATACACAGTTTAACCAGATAACCCACTCTTGAGGTGAAACCAAAATTTACCACGAAAATGCTTAAGTTTTTCATTTAGTAGCGTCAAATCATTTAATATCCATTTTTTAAAAACTTTTCCAAGGATGTGTTGTGACGCAACAGTCTAAGTGGAGGCCTAGATCTCCATCTCTTCCATCTTCCTCTTCCAGCTCGTCTGAAGAGATACTGATGCGCTCCCCATGTTCTATCAGTCATCCCACTCAGATGTCAGAGCCAGCTCAAACTGGCTTCTTTCCATGTATAGAAATAATGGCTTTATTCTGAGCCCATCACCCTATCTCTAACTCCAGACACCTTTTGAAGGAAACTGATTTCCACCACATGTATCCCCAAGCTCGTTCTTTAAGTTACTGCCCGCAATATGCGGCCACAGAGGAATGTAGATCAATGAGTAAATTGCTTGACCTTCATGCTTAGCTCTCTATTTATGGCAACAGACTGGGACTATGCAGTACTGTACTCCAGGTCTCTCCCCCACTTTGCTCTCTCCCTACTCATGAACTCCTCCCTAAACTTGAGCAGGTAAGCCATCCTTTTATGGCTGATAGCCATGGCCATTGGACTTAGAGGTGCTAATTCTCCCAGCCACTTAGCACTGGGCCGCAGATGTAGCCTTAGTCTATGTACAAACTTGATATATCAGTAATTATTGGGAAGTTGTCCTGTTTTAGGATCCCATATTAATGCTTATAGAACAATAAAACTGTAGTAAAATTGTTTAATAACAGAAAAAAAATAAAGGAATAAAGTTTCATCTAAGAATTATTATTAATGCTCATCAGGGAAACACAAAGACTGAAAACCTTTAGTGCCTCTTTCTCTTCCAGAGGTCTGAGGGATCTTCCAGGAATGGTGGTGCTATTTTCTGGAAAACAGACTGATCAGTAGGCGGTGATTTTATATGTGTTGATCTCTTATCTGGAACATAACCTGCTCTGGAGCAGGTTTCCAGTTACCATGACAACATATTCCAGTAAGAAGTGAACCACCTTTGTTGTACATAAAGCCCAGAGTTAACGCTGAAGATTTCTGAATAAGATGAAATACTGCTTTGTAGTACAGGCAAAATCTGCTGGCAAAGTCCAGCACCCACCAGGAACGTGTCTTTTTTTTTTTGTCTACCTTTTTGCAACATGAGCTAAGTTGTCACTGTGATAGCACAGCTACTGAATGGATTGCATTAAATTATCCATCCATTTTCTGTTGCTTATCTAATTCAGAGTCAGGGGAGCTGGAGCCTGTCTCAGCTGACATAGGGCAAATGGTAGACCATGGGCAGATGGCTAACACAGAGAGACAGACAAGCATTCAAACTCATACCGATGGCCAAGTTAGAATCACCGATTAACCAACCCCTCTGGTGGTAGGAAGACAGAGTAGCAGGAGAGCACCCACAGAAAGAACATGCAAACTCCACACAGAAAGGCCCCAGCCAGATGATCAATTCAAGCCCAGGACCCAGTGCTAATCACACCCCTCACTGTTGGCCTGCACTGAGTTAAATTGGAATAAATAATGTCATTTGCAATTGAATGTTCAGACTTTGGTGTGGGCAATAAAGAAACTTTTAGAACAGTTATGTGGTCTTCCTCACCCTGGCACTAACTACAGAGACTAACGTTACTTATGACTTCACATTGCATTAAGGCAGTAGTCTCTGAAGGTTCACTTTTTTACTTTCACAGTATCATCTTTTTGACTTCTCGGTGCACAGTGTTGGTAGCACAATGGTGAAGTCATTAGCAAAGTTGTCACATAGAATGAAGATGCTGGGGACTAAAGTTTTCCTGTGTGGATTCTCTCCAGGGACTCCAGCTTCCTCTGGTGTTCCACTGAGGTGTATGTTAGGTTCTGGTGAGAGAGACTGAATGGTTGTCTGTCTGTGATAGACTGGTGACCCATCCAAGATGTATAACAGCTGGAATAGGCTCTAGCTGCAACCCCTTTGACTGTGAATTGGACATGAACGGATAGATGTTTTTAACTTATTGGCATGATGCACTGTGCAATAATAACCACCAAGTGGTTATTATTGAAGATGGACAAAGCCACACAACTGAGACTCACAGTGCAATAAAACAGATTTAGTCCTGGTGTCAAATTGTGCAGCAGCTTTTAGCAGACACCTCCAGCTGCTGAAAGCTAATGTCGACAATACTGTACTCAGAAGTGGAAATCTGATTTTCTTGTAATGTCTCTGAAATTCTGCTGCAGGTTAGTCGTAGCACACTGTGCTTAAGTGCTGCTTGACATTACAGTTTTTTTTAGGATTTGACTAGCCTTCTAAATCAAAGTCATTTTCATTGTGATGATTCACTTTAAGCATGTTGTTGCGCGTGGGCTGTGGGGTGTACAGTGTGTGGATGATTAAATGGCAATTTCTTAGTCATCTGTTTAAAATCTGCTTGAAAATGTAATTATTGAAAGATGGCCACAAGGCCATATTAAAGGGGATATCCTGTTTTGTCCTTCAATCAGTGCATCAACATTTAAGTGGTCTCCTGTTGTGTTCACCTACCTCATACTTTAATTACATCGAGAGTGGTGGCTATCATGGCTGCTTGGCAAAGCATTTAATTTCATCATCCAAAGTGGACTAGAGCCTTTTTTTTTTATTAAATTAATGAAATAAGAGTGTTAGAAGTTGCTGATCAGTGTAAAAAAAAAAAAGGACAGCAAGCTGAGTGGGGAAAAGTGTTTAGGGATAGATTTTCCTTAAAACTCCTTTTTGCTGACTGAAGACCGATGAGGTGATAGAGATGTGCACTAAAGTGATGATTAGAGGAAAAAATCCCTGCACCTCAGAGAAAATGTTCAAATAATTTTGATTGAAATATTGTTGATTCTAGGTGATTTTTTTTTCTTGCTCATTGACCATAAATGTCAATTCATGATCAATTCAGTCTCCAATTCTCTATATGAGATGTGCACATTAACCCTAATCCCGCTTTAAATAATGAACAGAGATTACACTAAAGTAATTTGTGCAGGCTTTTGGTGGCATTCCTGGTTTCTGCAAATGGAAAATGACAAACATCAGTGGGGGAAGAGTGGGATGGGAATGGTCAACGTGGGAAAAAAATAAAACTTACCAAGATGGGATTAGTGCTACAGTAGCATGTTCAACATTTGTAGGGAACCTTACAGATGTACAGGTTCACTCCAAGGTTCCTTAAATGTCACTCATCGCTTCTCTGGGGAACTACAAATAAACTTTGAGAGGAAGAACTATTCTCATACTGTGCTATAATTCACTTGTGGCCATTGCCTGACATAAAATGCAAAGTCACTTTAAAATGAAAGGGAAATTCTAATTTATCGATCAAGTTATAAAGCCATCACATCACTCATATCATGCCCCTTGGAGATTATTGACTTTCCAATCTCCAGTATAGTGGTATTACCTTTCTCTGAATGAGAACAGTAAATGACTCTCTTAACCTTTATGTGTAAATGAGAATCAGCAAATGACCTTTAAATAATTATTAAAGCGATATGAGAGTCATTCATCTGTTTGTTAGTTAGTTTGTTTTTTGCTAAAATGATTTGCCACACCACTTAGCAGTTCATATCATAACAGCATCATTCATTTGGGAGCAGGTACCAACAGAAGCTGAGTGTTTTTAAATTCCACTGGTATATTTCTGGCATACAGGATGGAAGAACGTGAGCTGGCTCTAATCTCTGTAGGCTTCTGGAGATACATTATAGTCATTCTGTGCAACAGTGCAGCACAGTGTTTCTTATTATTGTTTTAAATTATGCATTCAGTGTTTACAACAGCTTTTTTTTTTTAGACTAGGAGTATAGTTTTTTACGCACACTCTGCCTAATGCATACTAATGCTCTTTGAGAAAACCATGCCGATTTGTTATTATTTTTACTTGAATGACTCCAGCTGGAAAATATTGCACGCTGCTCCTTCCATATATATGCTGTTTTACATGTTTATGTGAGAAAGACACTTTCCATTGGGCACAGCATAGCTGCTGGAGTTTAATGAGTGTGAGAGGTTTAATGAATCAGTACTTGACAACACAATCCATTAAACAATGGCATTTTTTATAGTACAAGAGAAAATGGTAGCAGCTGAAGCTGAAGTTGAGTGCTTTACAGATTATCATGCTTCAAGTTTTATAAAATATTTGCCATAATACAGTACTGTGGAAAAGTCTTGAGCTACCCCTCATTTCTTTAAGTATATATATATATATATATATATATATATATATATATTCTATGAAATTGTATGCTTGTAGTGGACGTTCTGAGAGGACCGTAATAGATTTTTAAATCAGCTCAGAAACACAGGCCTACATCTTGATTTTAAAGAAGTAAATTATTTATTTTAAAAAACCCAGCTTATTAAAAGAACTTGAGCACTGTGTGACATGGTAGTTATCTACAGGAGGATTAAAATGAATGAAAAATGTAGCTGATATATTAGCAAAACAACTGGTTAAACTCTGTTTATTTGGTCAACCAAGTGATTCAGATGTTAATCTGAAAGTGCTGCTGAAGTATACATTCAGTTCAGTTCAATTCAATCCAATCCAGTTCAATAAATCACAACAACAGTCGCCTCAAGTTGTAAGATAATACCTTAGCCTCCAGCCTGGAAGCCTCCAGTTCAAGAGCGAAGTGCTCTATTGGGTTTATATGGTGCTATGAGTTCTTTAAGATAAGATGAGGCCTGATTTTATTCAAGACCTTGTATGTGAGGAGAATGACTTTAAATTCAATTCTGGGTTTAACAGGGAGCCAATGAAAAGAAGCCAGTATAGGAGAAATATGCTCTCTCTTTCTAGTCCCTGTCAGTACTCTTGCTGAAGCATTTCAGATCAAATGAAAGCTTTTCAGGGAGTTTTTAGGAAAACCTGGTAATAATCAATTACAATAGTCCAGCCTAAAAGTAATAAAAACATGAACTAGTTTTTCAGCATCACTCCAGGCCAGGATGGTTCAAATTTTATTGCACAAATGCAAGAAAGCAGTCCTACATATTTTTTTTAATAAATGTATTCTGGTCAAAAATGAATCCAAAATTGCACACAGTATACTGGAAAGTAAGATAATGCTATCCAGAGTAAGCATTTGGTTAGACGCCATGTTTCTAAGATTTAAGAGTATAATAACCTCAGTTTTATCTGAATTTAGAAACAGGAAATTTGGTCATCCAACCTACTGATGTCTTTAAAACATTCCTGCATATTAACTAACTGGGGTGTTGCTGGGTATCTGCATAGCAATAAAAATATATGCTCCATCCATCCATCCATCCATCCATTCTCTTCCACTTACCATATTTGGGGTTATGGGCTGCTGGAGCTTATCCCAGTTACTACAGGGCTAGAGGCAGAGTACAACCTAGATAGCCTGTTGCGGGTGTCCCAAGGGAAGCGTGCATAATGTAAATAGAACTGGTCTCAGCACAGAACCCTGTGGAACACAAATTAATCAGTCTATTCAACTTGCCTGTATTATTGTAGGGTCTACCTTACAATATCAAGCGGCTTGAGGCGACTGATGTTGTGATTTGGCACTGTATAAAAAAAATTGAATTGAATTAAATCGAACATGGCAAAAGTTCCTCTATTTATCATTAAAGCTTTCATTACTAATGTGCTAAGTGTATATTAAAAGCTACTTACATCACACATGTTGGCCAAGCTTGTTCACAAGAGAAACTAATCTGCTACGATGATCACTGAAAGTGCTCATTTATCTGCTAATGCTAGCTCTTTTTCCACACTTTGTGCAGCTCTTAACTGATCTCACAGCAGTGAAAGCAGAGTCAGTGGCTTGTCTAGAAAGCTAATCTCCCATCAGTCTCAGCTTGACAAGCTCCATCCACTCTTTAAGGGATGCAGGCAAGTCCATGAGAATGCCTGTCAGATAACTATAATGAAGTCAAAGGTACAATATTTCCCTCTTAGATGTTGTGGAGTAGAAACACGAAAAGAAAAGTGCAAATACCTCTACTTGAATAAAGTTAGATTCCAGCCCTTCACTACCATGCCTAACTAAAATGGTAAACATGGTAAACATCAAAATGCCAAAAAGCTGGTTTGTGGCTTGCTGATGTGTAACCTGTTATCATGCTTATATAAGCTTTTCGTACAGCCTCAGAGCTATAAGCATGCCTTTAGCCTCATTCAGTGGTGTTTTGATGCCGTGAGTGCTGATGTTTTACATAACCCAGAGACTTGGTTGTACCAAAGCTATAGTTCTCAGTGTAACATCCTGTACAGTAAAAGAAAAAGCTATTTTTATATTGTTTTTTTGTTTTTTTTTAGCTGGGATGAATGTGTAAAAAAAAAAAAAGTCCATCAAGTGTGTCATCATTACACTGCTCAGGTAGTCAGTCATCACTCAGCAGTGTCACTCTTCCATGCTGTCATCTCTGTTTCCAGTCTGGTGGTGGGGAAGCTGCTACACAGTTGTAATGGTGCTGGGATGAGCTGTCTGTGACCTAGTTTTGCTGTCTTCTTGTTAAATTGTTAATAGATCCTGAGTACAGCATGGAGTCTCTCTAGGGAGCCTGAGCTGCAAAAAGAACCAAAAATAGCCCCCCACACTCTACCAAGGTAATTTATTTATTTTACCAACTGCCAAGTCTTATGAAATCAGTCATTGAGGGAAAACATATATAAGCATCACATGAGGAAGGAGTGATGGAAAAAACAAATCTTTAGAAGCTGGGAATATACAAATCATTCTGCTACTGCAGAAATAAATGTAAGCTTCAGCTGACACTGAAACTAACCTGCTAAAGTGCAAATTCTGGATAGAATCCATCTGTATGCTTGCACTGTGGACCTGCAGCAGGCCAAACAAACAAAGAGAACTTACAGGAGTTTTTTGAAACTTAATTCACCTCACCCTTTATAAAAAATGATTTTTTTTTTATACAATGGATGTTTTAGCTCATTAGCCACAAACACACAAAACAAAACAAAGAAAAACAAACAAACAAAGAAACAAGAATTGTGTGTCCCTGTAAAGGCTTTCATCATTTAAAACCTGCAAAACTACTCAATAAAACCTGTCATTTCAAGTTAATGTGTTTCCTTGCACTCTGTGTAGGATCCCATGTGGGTCATTCCATCTCAAATCAAGCAATTTCTCACACATTTCCTGCTCGGCCATCTCAAATTTGCATGAAAATGTTATGGTCCCCACTTTTAACATATGCAGTGAGTGCTCTGAAATTTTAGCTTCATATATCAAATACTTTTAAAGATATTGAAAATGGTCAACGTTTCCTTATGGTACTCTAATTATAACTCAGCAGAAAATATTCTAAAAATCTGATGATGGTGGAACCCAGGTTTTAAAATTGAAGAATAAGCACATATTTAACAAAATTATTTTCTGAATTATAATTAGAGTACCATCTGGTTCTATTTGGACAGGACAATCTAAAGATATTTTTGTTTTTGTGATACAACATGTTGTATTTGCTCAATCCACCATGACAGATGATAATGGCATTTTCTTCAAATATGTGATTAATTATTTCACGTTAAAAATAGTCTACATACTTTATTTTATAGTATTATGTAATTCAACTATGTACCATTCAGAAAATCATCATCAATTATTTTTTGCAGTTTGAATTTGTATTATTTTTTTGCTCAAATATGGGACTTGCAGGGGTGCTGGATTTTATTATTTTTTATTTTAACTAGTCAATATTTAGACATTTTTTGATGTATCTGTCCCAGATTACACATTCTGATTCGGATTCTTTCCGATGGTAAGAAAGACCAGTGAAGCTTTTAGGCTTTATACTTCAATAATCTTTGAGTTGATCAAACATTCAAACATTGCCTCAGATTTCAGTATGTTAAAAACAAGCCCTGGAACTGGGTAAATGGACCATTTTTCAACAACAACAAAAAAAATCTTAAAAAGTGATTGATATATGAAGCTAAAATTTCACAACAATTATTATAAATGTTTAGATTTTCTACCATCAAATGTTTATGCAAATCAGAGACAGTCGAACAGAAGGTTTGGTTGATTTGAGATGGACTGACCCATGTGAGCTTTGTGAAAAGATACTTTGGGAACTAAGGGTTCCTGATAGACCAACATAAAATAATCCTAAATGTGATACAGCAACTCAATTAATAATTTCTGGTGTTTATCAAGCTCTGTATGTTGCCAGTCAACCATGGTAGGCATAGTGGCACACACTTTACACTGTACAGAAGGACATCATCATTAGCAATATAATTATCATCACTGCCATCCATTTGTCAAGCTCCCTCTGTTTCTGGCATATGGGACTGGAAGCAGGCAATAATCGTGGATCCTCCTCAGGAGCAAGCTAAAAAAAATGTACATAAACTGCACATAATCTGCTCAAACACCAACCAGTAACATAAACTTAGGTTCAGTTTAGCTAAACATGGCATTGGCACCAGAAGGTGTGCGAGACTCATGGTCTGCTCTAATCCAGCTTCCTGCCCTAACTCCCCAGATTTGTCTTTATATTTGTGCTGCAGGGCCACAGAATGACAAGACTTCCGAGTAAATGCAGATAGCTGTTAAAAAATTATTGAACTGATGGATTCCGTAGTTTGCTATTGCTGCTGACTGACCTGGTAGTTCAGCTTTCCATACTACATTGTGCCAAAACCTTACACTAGCAAAAATTTCTTTGCTCCGTGTCCACAAGTTTGGGTCAGTTCTCTTTTGATAAAAAAGTGATACAGCTAGTGAAAAAAAGCTTAGTGAATCATATAATTATTGAGTAAATTCAACAGAACAATTAATCAACCAAATACATGCTCTCTATTGTTTAAGCAGAAACAAAAACACATTGAAGTTTCCCAGTGTAGACAGTACAAAGCTAGTGCCAAATTAGCAGCTGACCTCTGCTTAGAAGACTGTTTGTAATTGTATATATTGCCTTTAGCAAATGTTCTTTCACATTATAAAGTTTAAAGCATCTAATCTGAGGCTTATGCAGTGATGTTTTTTTTTCATAAGAAATGCTTTTGTGAGATGACTATACATCAAACATCTTTTACTTCATGAACCCAGCAGATTCCAAATGTCTCTTCTTCAGCCTATATTCAAACTAATGAGATTCCAGTTGTTACTCCTAAATGTAGATTAAAAAGAGTCCTGAGAGTGACAGGCCTCAGAGTCTTAGCCATCCCCCTTTCAAAACTTACTTAAGCACTTGCTTTTTATGTATCCTATTTCTTTCATGCTTTAAAAAAATTTTTTTTACTCCTAACTAATATTTCAAATCTTCCTTAAAGCATTTTACAAAGTGTTTCCTATTGTAGAATATAAATTGCTAAGAACGTTTCCTTTCCTTTTCTTTTGTTTTTCTAATTATATACAACAAACATTAATAATCATCATAGCAGGCATCTCAGCTTGGTGTCCCAGTCACATCTGTTCCTTAAAATGTCAAGGTCACAGCTGTCAGCTGTGAACATTAATGGAAAGTGGACAACTGCAGGAGTTCAGATGTGCTATAATGACAATGAAAAAAATATGCAAGGAGGGGATATTTGATCATGTCTTTTAGAGCAAATACAAAATATAGAAACACTACAGAGCTAGAATGCAGTAAAAAAAACAGTAGGAGTGCTGTGTAAAATAACAACAGAACTTAAGCTGAAGCTGATATTTCTTTCTATTTGGCTTCAACTTGTAATTTTTTAAACTGATCTTGAGCAATACTTCTCCAGGCTTTATGAATGTTTTTGAATTTTCTCATTTTCAGTCCAGTCCTTATACCTGACAATTTTTAGAGGAATGTCTTTTTTCTTGTTTTTTTTAGCAACATAACATTGAGTTATGAATCATTCAAGCATAAAAATATCACCTACTTCAAGGGATGAACCAGCGTTGTATTTACACATCAAAGACAGCTTAGCAAAGAAAACAACTGAAATTGTATCTTTATGCAAAACTGGTGTCACAAAAACACACCATATCCAGACAGAAAACACACGATGGAACACTATCAGTCAAGGTTTGGACTCCCTAGAAGCCACACCTCAACATTACTGAAACAGTGTGGGATCATCTTGTCAGAGAACCAAAGGTGAACATGCAAGCAGTAGAGATAGTGAAGGTAGATGAGTTTAAATACTTGGGTATGGACCGTACACTAGAGAAGTGAAGAGGAGAGTGCAGGTAGGGTGGAATGGGTGGAGACAACTGTTAGGGGTGATGTATGAAAAAGGATAGTAGCAAACGTAAAAGGGAAGGTTTACAAGATGGTGGTGTGACCTGCCATGATATATAGTTTTGAGACAGTTGTACTGACAAACAACAAGAGACCAAACTGGAGGTGGCAGAGCTGAAGATGCTCAGATTTCTGATGGGAGTGACCAAAATGCACAGGATTACAAATGAGTGTATCAGAAAGACTGGACAGGGACCGCTGAGCTTGTACTCCTTACACTCCTATTATCACTGGTACTTTACCTTCCACATCTGCTCCAGCTGTTTCTTCAGCCTCTGGTACTTCTCTATATTCCCATACTTCTTCTTTGCTGTTCACTATGAATGTCCCATCTATCACAACTACCGTCTTCTGCTCCTTGTTAACCACCGTTTAGTCTGGTTGGTTGACCAGCAGCAGCTTGGTTTTTCCTTATCACTGTTCCTTATCACTGTCTGTCTTCAGCTGTCTTCAGCCACTCTTGGAGCAGCTCATCTTCTTGATATTTTCAAGGATGTTCTGTGTTTCTTTTTGGATGATGGCTCTGACCCTCACTAATCCTTATCCTCTCTCTTTCCATTGTTCGTAGAGACTGAGGGCACCTCCAGGTGGACACTTCCACGCATTGTGAGGAGTTTTTGTGTCTTGACATCAGTGGCATCGGTGGCCTCCTATGGCTAGCTTAATATTTCAGCTGGAATGACCTGCAAAGCATATGTCATGATGGTTAGGCTCTAATTTATACTATTGTGCTTGCTTTTCAGCACCTGTCATACCTCCTGAGAGTATTTAGTTGTGGCTGACCTTCATGAATCATTATCATGGTTGCTGATGAGCCAGGTACTTGTACCTGTCCTGTATGTTTGCTTTGCCTTCTGGCATCTGCATTCCTTCAATCCAGATCACCTTCCCTCTCTTTGCAATGATTCAGCCACACTTTTACAATCTGAATGACATTCCAATGTCCTTACTGTAGATGCTGGTAAGGTGGATCGGTGGGTCTATTTCTCGCTCACTCTTGGCAAACAGTTTGATCTCATCTATGTAGAGGAGATGGCTGATGGTTATTCTACTCCCGAATCTATATCCGTATCCACTCTTTGAAATGCTTAGAGATGAGCCCTATGCAGAACAGCAATGGGGACAGTTAATCACCTTGGTCAGCCATCTGCAGTGCAGTCTTGAGCACTGCAGAGCACCTTCCCATGTACCTCAACCCCCACTCACACCTTGTGTCAGGTGACCTCAGTAGTTCAGTTGAAGATCAAATAACTATTTCCCCCAGTGTAACTCCATGAAGTCACTGAGATGTTGGATGCCCTGAGTGCCATAAACTGAACAGAGGAAGTGTGTTGTTCCTTCTTGTAAGTGGATCTCTGTCAAAGATCAGTAACTCTTTCATCATGGTTGATGCAAGTCCTTCCTCTTCTTGATTTTCATTGGTTGGTGAGAGAAGAGTAATGGTGACAATTGTAGCAGTGTTTTGAAAGTTGAATTTTTCTTTCATCTTTATTTAACCAGATAAAAATATCCATTGAGATTAGAAACTCTCTTATACAAGGATGTCCTGGCCAGGATGAGGATCAGCACAGTGTGCAATGTGGTGCTGATTCAGATTTTACTATGATGGATGGAGAATCATGAGCTAAAAAAATTCCACTGCTTGGTTTTGATTTTAAGTCAGATCAGCACTGCTGTTTCTCCTTTTTCCTTTGGTATTGCTTTAAAGTTCCTCTGTAAAATTAAAATGCTGTGGTAAACACATTCCTGCCAAACATGGTTCAGTTGAGGAAGCAGCATTGGCACTAAGGGCACAAGTGATGAGAGTCAAATCTAAGTAAACACTGGGATGGGCCGTGACAAAAAACTCATATGAAAGTCACTTGTTACTCCCTCTTATGATATAGAATGCAGGCGCTCTCTTGTTCTGAAATCCTGAAAAATGTTCTGAGATTGAAGAGATGAAACCTCTACTGAAGAAGTGAATGGAACAGAAAATGAAATAGTGCAGAGAAAATGTGCTTATGTGTAAAGAGTTATCCCCATGCACATTAGAAGTTCAGTTGTTATGTAAGCTGTGAAAAATGGAAGTCTGTTAAGGGAAGAATGGAGTGGGCATATGAGTACATTATATGTAGTCACATTGCTGTTGGAGAAAAGAAAGCTATCCTCCAGCATTTACAGGAAAATATTTTATTTATATATCATGCAATAACAAGGCTGAACATACATTGTTATCATACCTTGCAGTCCCTAATATCATGTGAAAAATACATCTAGAGATGATGCAGAAGTTGCTATGATAATGATATATACAGCTCTTGTTCAATCTCCATATATATGTTATTGGTGGATCTCTGGGGCTGACTAAAAGGATGGCATAGGACAAGAGCAAAGAAAAGACTGAGGAAAACAGATTCAACTGTTTGAAGTGTGCATCCACTTTTGACCTGCAGCTTTTTACTGATGTCAGCTCTGTTCATCAGTCTTGATTTCCTCAATATTGTGCTCCATCTTCACATTGTACTGAAACAATTGCTCAACTCTTATTGTCATTCAATTCAATTCAATTCAATTCAATTCAATTCAATTCAATTTTATTTATATAGCGCCAAATCACAACAATAGTCGCCTCAAGGCGCTTAATATTTGTACAGTAGATCGTACAATAATAGATACAGAGAAAACCCAACAATCATATGACCCCCTATGAGCAAGCACTTTGGCGACAGTGGGAAGGAAAAACTCCCTTTTAACAGGAAGAAACCTCCGGCAGAACCAGGCTCAGGGAGTGGCGGCCATCTGCTGCGACCCGTTGGGGTGAGAGAAGGAAAACAGGATAAAGACATGCTGTGGAAGAGAGACAGAGATTAATAACAGATATGATTCAATGCAGAGAGGTCTATTAACACATAGTGAGTGAGAAAGGTGACTGG
>VVHJ01045422.1:0-35978 GCA_015107715.1 Tylochromis polylepis
GAAAGATTAGGTTTCACCTGATTGGTAAACTAAGCGACCAGCTTTGAGTAACGTGCAGAACAATTACATTCTCTTCCACTAGAGGGCAGTACAACTTCTTGCTTCAATTAAATGGGTTGCCAACTGCCAGTAAAACAGAAGAAGACGAAGAAGAAATTACATAATATTCATGCTGCGAGTGAGACAATGTAGCGCAATAGATAAATATTTGAAAAGAAAAAGTCGTCAGTCTGACCTGGGTCCTGGTGAAAATTCTGACCCAGCCCTAGCATGAGTAGTGGTCAGAAGAAAGCAAAAAAGGTATACTGGGGACAAACCGAGCCAATTCCACTATGCCTGGTGTGTGGGGAAAAATGATCAATATGCTTTTTGTGACATTTTTGTTTGGTGGTGTGCCGTGTGATTTTTCTGATGTGAAATATGTGCATCAAAAGGTTGAGAAACACTGGACTAGGTTGCAGCGGCTCTCTAGAGTGACATGCCCAGCCTGCAGAAATGGAAAAAGTAACTTTCAAAAGAAAAGACTTACATATAGCACATAGAACCGGTCAGTGTTATTTTGAAACACTGTCACTGTGTTACTTTTGAAAATATGATTTCAAATCTTAACACTTCAGGTGTTTTTTTTAAGTAGTCTATAAGAAAATGAAGAAAAAATACTAAAGAGCAATAATAAAAATGTCAAACTCCATTTTGCCTTACACTTGCATAGATGTATATAGATGTGTTTAAGTGGTAGATTTTTTTGTGTGTCTGCACATAAAAACACAGAGGTGAGAGAAGACCTGAAAAAAGAAAAAGAAAAATCACTGAATTAGTATTAGTGTTATGTCTACTGGCAAGAAAAACTGTCTTTTGCATTCACATTACCCTGATGCCTTTGATGGTAAGACTTCCCAAAACTATTTATACAGTGTTCAGTAATACAAAACACTGTTTTTTTCCCCATGCACTGTAAAATAAAGATACAGCATCCTCCCATGGTTTGGGCTGTAGCCTTGGATTCGAGTTGCATTGCAGTTGTTCGGTCTTTTGCAGTTAACTTCTTGACCTCTTCTCCAGTGTGGTTTACTAGGCGAGTTTCAAGCAATTTGTAAACAATACATTAAATATTAATTCCAAGGGCAGCCACACTCCTGCTGGTAGATCCTACTACTCTTCAGAAAGAACAGTGCTTATTTGAAGTGAAGTGTTGTCCTATCACAAATGAGAATGTCTAAATAGAGGCTAATATGTTTCACTCGCTGCATGTTACACTAATCCTGTTGTTCAAATGCAGGATCCCCACCATTTCTTATTAGCAATGTACACGGGCATCCCCCACAAATTAATGACATCTATTTATGAGAAATGCTAGCTAATAATTTAATGCTTGTGAGCAGCAACCAGACTGATTACAATATAATTATAACATTACTCCTATGTAGCTGAAGCTGTAGAGGCTGACAGAGAATTCAAAGTGTGAGAAGACTTTTACTTTCATATCTTCTTCCACCATATGCACTTCTTAGTTCATATAGTATACTTATGTGCATGTGCCATGTATATACTGTATGAATGTGATAATGACAAACCTGAAACAGTCGACTCTTCATGTATCAAGGACTAAGAGTGAACTGCATCATGTGACTGATACAGCTCAGTCAACTAAAGCAGCATTTTAAAGAGGTGCTCTGAAATGTATGTAGTAAGAGTCCCAGTTGATCCTTCCCATTTATCCATTTTCTAGACCTTGTAGCCTGTTCATATTCAATAAGACACAAATACATTTAAACCTTTGGGCAGTTGTAGGGTTGCAAACCTCTTCATCAGGAGGTAAGCAGTGTGGATATGCCATCTGTACAAAAAACTTCAGTAAATAAAAATAAAAGCTGCGCTGTAGTCTTGCGCCAGTCTACATGCTGCATTGTCCTTGGGCAAGATACATATCCCCGAGTTACTCCTGGTGCATTCATGAGAGTGTGAATATCAGGTAGAGAGCACTGGAAAGAAGTGACTTTACGAATGACGTTTCTTAAATTGAAAAGTGCAAATGTATTTATATTAAAAAAGAAAGACTCTTCCATAATATAGAGGAAAGTCCCACAATCAGATGACCCCTTTGAGCGAGCACTTGGCAACAGCGGGAAATAAAAACTCCCTTTTAACAGGAAAAAAATCTCCAGCAGAACTAGGCTCAGAGAGGGGCAGCCATCTGCCGTGTGCAGTTGGGGGTGAGAGGAAGGAGACAGAACCAGTCCATTAAAATTCTAAGAATCTAAAATTTCTAATCTATACTGTAAAATACCACAAATTTAATTTAGTGTAAACACATATCCAGGAAGCATGCAGTTCTGGCAATATATTCATTGAATTTTAACACTCCTTTTTTATGTCCTTAAATAAAAGTTCAAGAATTCCAAGGGTACCTTGAAGAATATGTTTTTTATTTGAGAATGCGGTGCTTACATTGTTTTAATTTGTGGAATTCTGAATTACTCAGATTATAGTGAGAATCCTATTTCTCCCATCAGGTTTCCTGTCGGGACGACTGTCTATAAGGTCTGTTGAAGTCAAAGCAAGCAATCATAGATTCTGTCTCCTGCACAGACTGAGAACGGATATTTACCAAACAACGCATTTTCCCCCAAATTTCTCGAGTTCAGCTTAAATTAAATCCATCTCTACTTCTATTTTCTTAACCACTTATTCAATTTTGGGTAACAGTGGGCTGTCACAGGGCAGGAGACAGGTTACATCCTGGACACGACCGTACAGTCAGTCCATTGCAGGCCTCAATTAATTTAACAATATATGTTAACATTATCAGATAATGCATGTAGTTGCAATTATAATTCTCACTAGTCAGTGAAAAGGGGTACACTGGAGTCAAATGTTTATCTAAATGTTGGTGTCGCAGATGAGCAGAGAGTTCACTGAGAATAATTCTCAGTTTACACCCTTGCAAAAGTAACCTCTAAACAAAATGCACAAAATTATTTTCTCTAAAATAAAATCAGCCTTTGAAACAATGTTTAGAATCTTATACCACTGTGTATACAACTGATGGCAATAGTGAACAATGTTCATAGCAGAAAAGCATCTCATCATCCAGAGAAACCACTCTAGCAGTGTAATGTACTTCGCTGCTCTCTGTGTGTGGATGCCTGGTATGTTATACATCATAGCATTGTTCTGTTATTGAAAACATGGACAATCACTTTAATGGCACTTCTTATCAGCCAAATGTTTTGTCAGTTGTGACAAAGTTTGGAGGAAAACGTTGCCAACAAACGATAGCTTAACGCCATATCAGTTGCTGAGTGAAGACTGGAATGTGGCTATGACTGTGGGAATTTTCTTTGTCACTGCTCAGTGGACGCTTTGGCTTCTCAGGTCTGAAAGGAATGAATGGTGATGTGAGTGAGAGTACCTGATTAAATAAAGGATAAAAAATGACTCCCACTCTCCTTGATCACCCACGCCGTCTGTCTTGTTTGTTTTTCCTGCGTGCTGTCATTCTTTCTATTTTGTCACCCTGTCACTTTCTTTGTGTTGCTCTTTGGAATGTTGCTATTGTGCATATGGCTGTACATTGTTTCTAACTATATATTTATTTGTGTTCATAACCCTGTGTCTACATGTAAGAATAGGCGGATCTAAATCTGCATACGTGTGCACTTCAGTCTCTTTGTTACTAATTTCAGACACTGGACTCTGCACTGAGGTAGGGAATGATTTACAGCACAATGCTGTCATGTGCGCATATATTTATAATCACCTGTATGCAACTGCATTTTACTTTGAACACAAAGACACCTCTGTACTGTATATTGAATTCTGTATTTTGAAGCACAATGATTTCATCTTTTTTTCTACATGGATTTTAAGGTTTAGTTTTTCGTTAGAAAAGCTAACTACTGCAAAATATGTCAGAAGAAAAAAAGAATGAAAAGTGTCAGATTTGAATGAAAGGGTAAGAAGTCAGATAACTCAGTAGGTACTTCTCTGTGTTTGTGTTCCATAGCTGAATGATTGTGAGACGCTTCCTTCAGTTCCTTCAGGAAACCTAACGTGGGGCCCATGGATATCCAGGCAGCCAGGCAGGATTTGAACCATGCTGTTATTGACAGTCCTCTCACAGTTTCTTGTGTACTATTTATTTATTTCTTCAAAATTAACATTTTTATCATTTGTGATAAAAGTGTGTGTGTGGTGTGTGATTGTGACACACAAGAACAAAAAAAAAGTCTTAAAATGTTTCACTTTGCCTGTGATGAAAATAGAATATATGAAAGTTTACCCTTTTGAACAAAATAATGAAAGAATAAAAACGGTTTGATAAATTACTTTTTTGAGCTGCATTAGTATAACTCCAAGAGCAGTCGCAGGAATGGAAGGACCGGCTGGAAGAAAGTGGAATGCGCCTGAACACCAAGAAGACGGAATATCTAGAACGTGGCCCTCAGACCCCGGGATCGATCCAGATCGATGGCCAGGAGTTAGAGAAGACCACCCATTTCAAATACCTCCCTGGTCTCGGTGGACGGTGAGACCCTCCCGGATGTGCGCTCACGAGTCAACGCAGCATGGCTTAAATAATGTGAATCCACCGGCATCCTGTGCAATAAGAGGATGCTCGACCTTAAAGCCAAGCTCTACAAGACAGTCATACGGCCGGTGGCCCTATATGGAGTGGAATGCTGACCAGCCACCAAGAAACATGAGCAGATCCTCAACACCATGGAGATGAAGATGCTCAGGTGGACGGTGGACTTAACCCACCTGGATCGTGTGACGAACGAAGATGTTCGAAAATGACTCGGAGTTGCCCCGATCGAAAAGAAGATGAGGGAAGCGCGCCTACGGTGGTACGGACACGTCATGCACAGCGAGGAGAACTCAGTCTCAAGAACAGCCCTCCGACTCAACCCTGGAGGCCGCCGACCATGAGGAAGACCAAAGATCCAAATGGAGAAGACAGAGCAGAAGAAGAAGTATAACTATATACCAGTATTTACATATCTATACTTTCTAAACAGTGTCGTGGTAAAGCATGTAATAGACACATGGGCCTACCATGTAGATGTCACACTTTGCCTCTCCTAAGCGTGAAATGGGCATGCATGCTTAAGCTGCAGTAAGTTGCAATAAGTTGCAGTAGGCTGCAGAACCAGCAGAGGGCAATATTTTATTTCAAGACGTCATGGAAATAAGCGCGGGAAACATTTAAAGGGCCATTACTAACAAATTTACATGTAAATACATATTAGTCACCTAGCTTAATCACTTCTGGCATAGAAGGAGCCGGAATGTATTTCGTATAGGGCTGGGTATCATCACAGATTTCCATAACTGATTCGATTCCGATACACAAGGTCCCAATTTTATTCGATCCTCGGTTCCATTCAATTCGTTTCTATTTGGACTCAGACAGTCAGAAATATTAAGTGTTTTGCAATTTGGCATCATTTGTAAAAGTTGAAATTTCTTTGGTACTGAACAGCAGAAATTAGGCTTTCTTGTCGGAGGTCATTTTTGGAGGAAAAAAACAGCGGCTAACAGCGTTGTACACAACGGTAGATTGGTGCAGAATAAGCAAGTGAATAATGCAGAAAATACAGATTTTTGATGGTAAACTGGTCTTGAAGTACAGAGAGAGAGCTGTGCAGGAAGTGTGATTTTATTGTGGTGGAAGCAAAGCAGCGAAGACAAAATTCAAGACAATGTTTTTCAAACGTGAAGCATAGTTTTCATCTTCTTTTGCTGCTGGTTCAGTGAATTTTGGTCGGAGTGATGAAACCTGCAGCTTCAGAATCTGTCAGATGTCTGCTGTCAGCACCCGATGGCGTGTCTGTGCACGCGACTTGATGGTCGCGTTTTCTGTTTACCTCTTTTTGCAGAATCTGTTTACCGGCTTTTCAATCATTTGCTGTTTTAACTGTTTAGCGGTTAAATCGGGAAATCGATTTTTTAAACCCACCCCTAATTTCGTACCTTCTTGGTTAGTAGCAACGTGTATATGTTATCTCCCCCAGCTGGTATCCACATGGTGGGCCAGCATGTCTATGACACGCTTTGCCGTGATACCAGGTATATATAGTATCTGATATTGCCATAATTAAAAAGTAATTAAAAAAAATTATATACAAAGTTAATTAACCTGTGGCTGCTATATAGGTAAGTGTAAATTCTGTGTTGACATTTACAAAGGCCAGAACTCACTGCCAACGGTGATCTTTTACTAAACTGAACTAAGTCCAAGTAACTACTTCCGTTGAATTTTGGTATACAACCAAGCAGCTCATGAAAGTAGAAATGGATGAAGAGGTTTCAGCTGTCTGACCCCTCTCATGTGGTACCAGCACCCAGTTTGGATTTATGAGACAGATACTTGCTCTACTTTTAAGATCAGGCTTAAAATTTTACTTTTTGATAAAGCTTATGTTTAGGATTGGATTAGGTAACCTTGAACCATCCTTTAGCTATGCTACAGTACACTTAGGATGCACATAATGCATTTCTTCTCCACTCCCCTCGTTTCATACACCATGTGTTTAGATGCCACTGTTGCATTAATCATCAGTAATTATTCAGCTCTGGCTGTCTTTCCCTTCACCTCTAACTGCTTGTAGCAGATTGGCTGCCTCTCCCTGAGCCTGGTTCTGCCAGAGGTTTTATTTCTTCCTGTTAAAACTGAGTTTTTCCTTCCCACTATCACCAAATGCTTCCTCACAGGGGTTTGTCTAATTATTTAGGTTTTTCTCCCAAATCTTGTTACATATTGTACAGTCTTTACCTTACACTATGAAGCACCTTGAGGCAACTGTCGTTGTAATTTGGCGTTATATAAATAAAACTGAATTGAATTGATTTGAAAGCAAACTTAGAAATGGCCCCAGCTAGTTTGGAAATTCTGCAATATCTGTAAAGCCAACAACAAAACAGGACACAAAATGGGTTGTGCCTGATTAGATTATGTGCTATCAGCATGAAAACGTTTTGACCTGAACAGTGCTGAGCATCAAGAACAAATTATAGTGCTGGACCTGACAGCTGATCATGTTATTCTGTGTAGTGTATCATAGTTGACAACACTCAATGCCACATTTGGGGAATTCCCAACATGCAGTGTAAGAGCAACAAGTTCTGTTATGTGAACTAAATAAAAGGCTAACGTTATTCATCCCGTACTGCCTCCTTGTTTCCATGCCATTCTTAAAATTTATGTCACATAAACCTGTCAGACTTGATTGTTTTCTTTTATAATTTAATCCAGTGCACAAATGTCGCGATATTGACCAAACTATGTTCTGCCATGTCTCTCAGCCCAGTTATGGTGAAACTTCCTAACTTTACAATCTCCTCATCTGACACACTGACCATTTATCAGACAAAAGAATTGTGTAGCCAGAAACCTGTGTTAGAATGTGCGGTAAATGGAAGAAAACATCCTATAGGACAAATGGATTCTTGGCTTCAGTTCATACTGGGAAATGTTGTGTTTTTCACATAATGTTTGATGCGTAGATAACAAAAGAAACAACGAGCAGAGGTTGTTGCTGATTTCTTCAGTACTTTCATTTTTGTCCTTTAATGTGGCTTTACATTGAAAAGCTGGTATGCAGTCAGACGCTTTCATCTGCATCCTCTGTATTTTCAGGGTGTATTTCCACCACTCTCCATCAGTCAGTGCATGTATGCCGATGAGTCTCTTTATGGAAGTGTTTGTGTGTCTAGATGTGTATTTTTGCAACTGCAACCTACCTCTCCTCACACTGCCATAAATGCTGCTGTCTCTCCACCTCTCTCTCTCTCTTCCTCTCTCTCTGATATACATAGCAATGACCCCTGTCTCAGTCATGCTGGCACCATGCTGTGAATTCCATCTAAGCAGAAAAACAAGTGGAGATTGTTATGCAAATGGCTATGTGGTGGGCCTTGTGCAGGAGGAGAAAAATGGCAATGTTTGTATCCTTATGTGGGTGCTGGGTGGCAGCAAGAGAGGGGGAAAAAAAGAAGACAAGATGCAGAAAGGGAAGAGAAAGAATGGGGAATGAAAAAAGAGTAGAAAGAAAATGGAGGGGGCAGGAAACATATTAAAGATACAGAAAAGAGACAGGATGGCATGATAAGATGCTCTTTTGAAAGTATGTTTACAGGAATAAACTCTGCCATAGGCAGGTGGTCTATACCTGCAGGATGTGCTTACCATGTAAGTTATTCTCACTGATCAGCCAGGGGTAACTGGGTACACCATGCAAATAAGTCTCTTCTTGTGGGGAGTTTGTATATTTTCATATATCATATTTATGCCCGTATTTTTGTAAATGCTAACTCTTTCTTTCTCATCCTGTCAGCATGCAGCCTAGGTACACTCAAACACGTGCAAATTCATAAACCCACACCTGCTCACAGCACGATGCGTTGAGAGGTAATGAAGGGAAATAGCTGGTTAGTTACTGTTTAATTGTCATTGCACTTGATGGGAAATACGTCAACCTAGCGAAGCTTCACTGACCAGAAAACAATGACTTCACACACACACACACACACACACACACACACACACACACACACACATACTTATAAAAGTGCTGAAGATATGTAGAAGATTAAATTCTTCATGTGCGAACTCTATCTCATAAAAAATACCCTTTGCTGGAAGTGTAATTGCTGCTGACGGGTTGGTTGGTTGGTTGGTTGATGGTTGGGTGAACAGATCACTACGCTCTGACACTGGCTACAGATGTTTGCACTGCGTTTTATGTTATGGCTAAAATACATTGAAGTTTTAGGATTTTGCTCCTGGCGTAACATAAACAAGATGAGAACACCCGTGTTTAACAACATTTGCTATAATATGCAGGGTTAATGTGGTTGTCCCTGCTTTGCATTTCCATTGTATTCTATAAACAGGGAAAGACTGGATTCATGTAGTAAGAGATGACTTGTACTGCCCATATGGGATTAAAAATAGCATAGATTTACCCACCCCTCCTTCTGCAAGTACCTGGAACTTTAAAGGAATCTATATCTAGCTTGGAAATAAAGTATTTTGATTCCCAGGGTGAGTGACAAATTCTCAGTATACTTTAGCATCTTTGTCTTGTTCAAGCTGTGTTATGAGCCAATGTTTTGTTTTCAAAGAGTGACCTAAAGTTAGAGGATGTACGCTAGTGACTGCCATTGTCTATTTTGGGAACTATTTTTTTTCATTTCACTCATTATTCAGTTTCACCTGCACTTGCCTTTTGGTTTGGTTTCGGAAGAGGTTGTGGTTTATGTAAAAATACACTCTTGTTGTCAAATAGCCAGGGAGCCTGATTGTAGATTACTTCACTGAGGTAGGAGTATCTTCAGGGTGGGAAACACCAAGATCAGATACAAAACAAGATAACTTGGGAGGTCTGATCTCTCGTCCACAGAGTCAAATTCTGGCACCCTCTGACAGATACTGGTATATGTCTCAAAAGCATCCTTTGGTGTTTATGCTGACTTTTTTTTAGATCTGTCACTTCTACGTACTCACATATGGTTATTTGTCTAAAAAAACATCACATTTAAACACCCTGTTTTCCCACTTTTCAGCATGTTGTGATGAGGAATATTTTTTGGAAAAACTAGCAAGTAAACAGAAATGTAAAAAGCAAGTGAAAATGAAAAAAAGTGGGGAAAAACCTCCCAGGCAAGGCATAAACTATGGCTGACAAACTTTTGACTTACACCCTTTAATGTGGCCTGTTTCGTTCTCTAAAAGCAGGCTGTTATCACTTGGAATCAAGGCATGTATTGCAGAGACCAACTTGTGCATATATTTGATAGAACAGCTGTGTTTAACGTTTTAGGATGAAGATGCTTTGAACAGAAGGCAACGGAAATAGATTCCAACCACAAGACTGACTAACATCTCATGGTAGAGAGAGAAGACATCTTACAAATTCTAGTGAGACAAGACTTTGACTTGATGAGGTAGCTCAGGAGGTAGAGCAGGTCATCTACTAATCAGAAGGTAAGTGGATCCATCCCGGGCTGCTCCAGTCTGCATGCCAAACATCCTTGGGCAAGATGCTAACCCCAAGTTGCTCTCTGATAGATACATCTGTGTGAATGTTAGATAGCGAACATTTAAGCATAGGAGGGGAAAAAGTGTTCTGAGTTCTCAGGTAGAGTAGAAAAGCGCTGTACAAGAACTGGTCCATTTTGTTTGATAACAACTGAGGCTGGTTCGATGATAAACTTTCCTTATACATCACCAATGTCATCTCAGTGAGGCTGTCATCTGTTACGAACCAATTACTTGTGAGAGCCAGCAGCAAAATGGGGATTGGTTAAATATTAATAAAGCCAAGTTAGCATTTTCACTGCTCTCACTTTTTTTAAAAATGGTGATGATGATGATGCCTGAGCTGATATTTTGGAATTTCCTCTTTCTGTAAATTCATTCTGTAAGATGTCAACAATTATAAGGGCATAATGAACAATCGTGGACTCTACAGACTGAGAAAAAGCTGGGGGGAATTTTAAAATCTTGCTCTCCTCATCACCAAACAAAAATAACATGAAATATTCCAGCAAAAAATAAGGAATACCTCTGTTTATAGAATGAAAGCGTGGATGGCTGTGATGATGTGGAGATGGTGAAACTGAAATTATCAGGCTCGTTCTGTGAATTCTCAAATTAAATGCTACCAGAAATGGCAACACAAGTGTATCTAGATAATGTAATAGAGTTGTTTTATCCCTGCGGTAAACAAACATTTATTCAAAAACTAGATGGTGTCCTTGCACTGGCCTTGCAGTTCTTTTTTTCATAAGCTTTTCCATTCGAGTCTGCCAAATAGGCAAAAATTCCACAAAGAGGTTAATGTCTATCTAACCCATCCCTTACCCCTCAGTTGTCAGACTGGAGGTTAGAAAGATTAAACTGATTCCAATCGTCTCATCTTACCCTCTGCAAGTAAGTATAAGCATAAAGAGTAGAGGTGTTTTTTTTTTAACTATAATTTATCGTGCTTTGGTTGCCAAGAACAGACATTATAAGAAAACAAATGAAATGTACTGCACGTACTTTCGCTATGAATGTCTCTGTTTGATAAAAATGTCTTCCTTGCAGCATTATAGCTATTACTACTGCAAATTAGTTGTTTATGAACATCATTCTTGGCAGACTGGCTTGAAATATGCATGCGTGTGGGTATATCTGTGACCATGTGTGTGCATCTGCTGTGCATTACTCACACTCCTTTCTCCAAACCTCGTTTTCTCCTTTTAGTCTTCCTCAAAAAACTCTGACACAGACTGTCTCTTCCACTTTCACTGTTTATGTCACACACAGCCCCCCCCCATACACACACACACCACCACCACCGCCACCCACCAAAACACACACACACACACACGTTCTTGCGGAGAAGCTTCAGCTTGATCGTTATCCAACAGCGTCATCAATTATTAGGTCTGGTTTATGAAACCCCAGTGCAACTTACCACCAAACACACTGTGTGTATTGCTTTTCATAGTGGACACTGATCCTTGAGATTTTTTTTCTTTTTGGTTGCTTTGTCTTGAATGAAGGTTGCATCAGTTTACATCAGCAGCAGACAGTGGCAGGCTGGACCCCCCCACCACCACCACCATCACCACCACCAAGCTGTGAGGGCAGTTTCAGTGTTCAGATCGTCACTCTACATGTAGTGCTTTTACAGTTCCTTACTCTAAATGGTGAATTAAGTTCAATGAAAATGTACTTTTAACCTCATGTGAGCTGGAGTGAAACCCTGAGGGCCTCGGGTTGCTCCCTGTGAGGGGTTAGTTCAGAGAGGAGTTAAAACAGGCACAAAGGTGGGTGTCGGGGGGGACTGAAGGCGTGTTTCTGTAACACGTGATTTGAGGTATTAACCTTCTAGGAAAAAAAAAACATAACAGAAAAGCTGTTAGACCCAGCAACTTTGTCCACCCTGGTCTCACAACATAGTGTTAAATAGTCACAACAGCATGTAAAACATTTATTTGTCATGAAAATTAGAAATATAGCCTCTCAGAATGTTACAATATTTCCTAGGCTTCAGTCATAGAGGCCTACAGACTGATGGCCACCCGTGTGGCCAGTAAGAGAAAATGTGGTTGCTGGAAATTGCTTACAGTTGCTGTGAAATGGATTGCTGAAGACCCAGTCACACAGGCTGACCAGTGAACATCTCGTAACCAACAGTTGCTACTGGAAAATATGTGTTACCCAGCCAGTTTGTGGCTGGGGGAGGTTGTTTGCTGTCACTATGTGAAATTGGTTGTATAGAGGTATAGAAAACCTCCTCAAGACTGCTGCAGTTGCTATGTTGCTATATATGGAATATGCTCACTTGTCTTCCAAACTACTCGCTGAGCAGTAGCGAACCTGTGTGAATGTGATACAAACCCAGAATGGTGACTGTTCACCTTGCAATGTGTTGTTTTCAGTGATAAAGTAAAACTCAATTTTCCACTGCCACTCAGTGGTTTGATAGTAATCTGCTACCAACCATAGTAACCACAAGGAGGTTTTTGGTGCAGCACCCTCATTGCATTACATTTTACTCTCTGATGTATCCATTGGAGTGTAAATGAAATCGGCATCTTTACAAAGCTTGTCAGAAGATGTAAGCAAGAAAAGCTCTAAAATCTGGTAGATGCTGCATTGACACTAAGCTTCATAACACACTGTGGACCAGCCAACACCAGCATATGACATGGAATCCCAAGTCATCACAATCTGTGGAAATTTTAAACAATTACCTTGGATTCTGTGCTTCTCTGCTTTTCCTCGGGGAGTCTAGGAACTGGGTTTCCAAATTACATGTTACAAATTTATTTGCTCTAAAACAAAAAAGAGGACTTTGGAGCACTGAGCAACAGTGCTGCTCTTTGTCTCCTAAACTCAGGTAAGCCATTCCTGATACTGTCTCTGGTTCAGGAATGGCTTAAAATTAGAAATGCATCCTGAAAATGTGTGCATGGCGGCACTTGACACCAGCCCCAGTCCACTGCTTATGAAGTTCTACCAAGTACTTGAATCAACTTTCCTCGACAGTCCTCTCAAGGCTTCGGTCATTCTGTTGTTCATGCACTTTTTCATACCACACTTTTTATTTCCAATTTCCATTAATATGCTTTCATACAGCACTGTGTCTGTAGCTAGCCTAAAGTCAAATAAACTTAACTATACTTAGAGATACATGGTATTTGTAGTGTCTCAATAGCAATTAATTTACAAGTGAAATTTTATTCAAATGCAGAAGATTTGAATAATTTCAGAGTTATAAGCCGTAATGATCAAAATTAAAACTGGAAATATTTTGGGTGAAATGTATCTGGAAATACAAATATAAATGGATATAAATAGAAATTAATAAATATAAAAATACTGAAATATATCCAATGTAATCTTTACAAGAATTTATTGAGAAAAAGCTAAATACATTGGTGCAGGAAAGGGTTGAAAAGAAGAGAAAGGTGCTCATGCTTTTGCCAGGAAAAAATGTTGTAGGGAAAGTAAATCAGAAGAACTCTTTATTAACCCATCATAGCATTTTTTTTTTCTGTAACTGTGGCCAAGAAAGGCAGATTTATTTATGTGGCCCATTTCCAACACAGATGAGTAATCATCTGTGCTTTACAGAGGTATAAAGTAATATTCAAAAATAAATGAAAAAAAAAATACTAAAATCTACCCAGAATGAATATGCTGTGGAAAAACTCCTCCTCAGGTTTGTCCAACCTACACTCCAAGCCTACTCAGGCTGTAATAGCATGGCCTTGGTACAGTGAGGGAATCCAGTGTCCCTGTTATTCTGTTCTATTCTGCTGGCATGTTTTGGTTCTGGCTCTCCCCTCAGGAGGAAGGGTCTGTTCAAATCTATAATAAGTCATTCTGAGGGACCACCTTCATCCGCTCATTAAGGCAAATGTCTAAACAGCCAATCACATGCAAGCAACTCATTGCTTTTAGGCATTGTCAAGAATACCTGCTAAAGTACAAACTGAGCTTCAGAATGAGTGGAAATGCTTTGCCGATCCCAGAGTTCAGAGGAGAATGATAAGACTACTTCAAGCTGATAGGAAGGTAACTCAAATAACCACTTGTTACTACCAAGGTATGCAGAAGAACATTTCTGAATGCACAACACAGGGAACCTAGAAGCAGATGAGCTACAGCAGAAGACGACCTAACCAGGCACCACTCCTGGCAGCTAAGAACAGGAAACTGAGGCTACAATTTGCACCAAAATTAGAAAATAGAAGACTATGAAAAACAGTGGCGATTTCTTCTGCCACATTTGAATGGCAGCATCAGAATTGAATCCAGCATTGTACTATGGAGGGGGGGCATTATCTTGTCCCAGTTTCGGCCTTTTGGTACCAACTGAGCATTGTTTAAACTCCCCAGTCTACCTCAGTGTTGTGGCTAACCATGCCCATCCCTTTATGACCACAGTGTACTGATCTTCTGATAAAGCACACCCCTTTCTTTACAACGGTGCACTTCAGCGCTTCCTACAAGCCCAAACTCAATCCCTGTGTAGTTCAACTCATGCTAAGATGGTGGTGAAACAGTCATTGGTCAACAGGATCTAGGAATAAATTCATAAATGTTTTCTTTGGTGAACCTACAAAAGGATCATCCCATCAACAGTTACTTTTGTTTCCCTGCAAGCGAGAGGTTCTTTCACTTGTTCTCTTGTTGGTGGTCAGCGGACACTGGCTCTCTATTGTCCTCTTCGTGAGCAGCATGTAAGTCTTCAAAGGCATACAAGCCCACAGTGACCTGGGCCTCTTCACCTACATGCCTTATGAGGCAGGCATTAAAAACAAAAACACACCCTGGTGTGGGCTGAACTCTACAACAGCAAACCCAGTATCCACCATCAACCTCACTTGTATTTTCCCATTTATTTATTTGTTTTTTATTTGAATTATGTTCAATATTTAAGAGTATCTTTGTCATGATCTGGATGAGGCTGAGTAATTTTCCACAAGCACCGACTCTCCGCCTCCCAGTTCTTCACCTGAGAGTAATCACGCTGGCAGTATTTAGGACCAGCGCGTTCAACTAGTCCTCGCCAGATCTTCTGCTAACCACATCAGCGCCTGGATCTCACGACCAAGCCTCACCATATTCACTCTCCAGGATTCTGGTCCGTAGCCTGGCGGTAACACCATTCTCTCATTCAGTCTCTCAAACCTGCCTGCCTCCCTGCACTCCCTGCATTGCACTTCGTACTCACCTGGACCGTGACCTCGCACCTTCCCCTCCAGCTAACCTCCACCTGCAAAATAAAGCCCGAATTCTGTCCCAGCTCTTGGTTGCCACAGTGATCCCCATATCTTGCCCTCTCTAATCTAGCCTGGCCACAGCGACCTGAAAAAGTGTTGAATTATACTTACCCTTCTGTACCTGCCTTCTAGTTTTGTTTCACGTTCAGCCCTGTTAGCTTCTAGTTTTTCTGTTTCATGTACAGCCCTGTTAGTAACTAAAGTTTGTGTTAATAAAAGATCCTTTGATTGCAACACACCTCCTGCCTCAGTATTGAATCTGCACTTGAGTCCTTCCCCGTCTCGGGCTACTAGGCCTTGACATTTAGTAGTTACATCACAGTTACAATTGCCATTACCTGCATTGCAACAGTTCTTTGGTTTCTGTTCATACATACCCTAAAAAATAAAATAAAAAATCTGATGTGTGTCCTCATTAGGATAGAGATTTGTGTTGGTGTGCGGGACTTTAGCCTAAGGCTTGTATTGTGAACTAGTAATTATTATCAGGGCATTTTAGAGTAACAAGAGAGTAATTTAACAAGTAGTCTAACAAATTACTTTTTCTGGCAAGTAAGTAGCAAGTAATATGTAATACATTACTTGAAAAAAACATTCCATAAAGACATGTATATATACATATATACATCCTATGATCATTACAGGAAAAGGAGAAGATGAGGAGGTCAAGTTATACAGTCATTGGTAATGACCCGTGTGAAAAACTTCACTCCCTGGTAACATAAAAAAGGTTTCCTAATCATAATTACCTATAATGACCCATTCCTAACTCAAACCAAGTCATTTTTGATTAAATAGTTGTACAGCCTAAACCAAAGAGCAACTGGATGCAAAACTTGAATGAATCCTTTGTCAAAACACTTTGTCACCTACCTGCATCGCAGTAATGACTCATTGAAATGATGCTCATTAGAGTAGTGTGAACTAAAGCAATAATAATGAAGGATAGTAAAACATCAAAACAATGAACTGAGAAAAGCTAAAACAGCTGAAAATTAATCAGGTGATGACAGTGGTTTTCTGAGCCATTATTAACTTAAAATAATTTTATTGCTGCAGGAAACCAGAAGCTCTCTGACTAGAATGTTACTTTAGCAAAGCGTTAACCTTTAGCATTGTTTTTTGGATAGCTTAATTAGCACTAAATAAGAGCCTATTAAAAAAATCTATTTTCTCACACAGTTATAATAAAGACATTTTTAGAGCTATATCATAATAAATTAAGCAGCAGCGCTCCCACAACAGATTTTAAATGAGGATTTATGAATGAAATGAAAGAGTTGAATCACAGGCTGCTAACAGCTAATTACATTTAACTTAAATGAACTGCTAATAGCAGAATGACCTACTTCATCTCAACACAGAGGTGGTATTTGTCTCAATATGGACAGGAAAAAAATGATTTAGGCCCAAAACAAGGATATTCTGTACGTGTGTGAGGTATTTCAGTCAAAGCAATCCCTGAGTAAACTGCACCTATAACTTAAATCTGTTTCTTGTTCCTCCGTTCATTTCCCTACACAAAGACTGGAGAATCGTCCTCGGAATACCAATGGCGAGGGAGGGAAGTGATTTGTTTGCTGGTTTGGGAAAGCCTCGCTTCAAGGCTCTTTGTGAGGGATGAATTAACACACATTGTGGGCTGCCCATTGAGACATGCAGAGACAAAATACCCGGCCTTTCAGCAAGGCTGAGCCACTTTTTTTTTTCCTGCAACTTCCTTTTCCTTGTTCTCTCTCCAATACACCCCCTCTTACCACCATTGCTCCAGTTTGTGCAAGCTGTTGTCCGGTAACAGTGGCAAGGTGGGTTATGCTTTTAGTGAAGGACTAGAATTAGCAATGCAGTGACTATACCGTACTTACAACAACACAGAAAACAAATAATGCATATTGAAATAATAATGCGTATCATCTCTCAAAAAGCAGATGAGTGCTTCAGTCACCCATGTGTATGTCTTACTTTAATGAAGCTAGCCTAGCTTTATCACATTGAGCATTTATTTCCCTTGATTTGAAAGACTTTCATGTTCCCAGTTTTCTAATGCATTAGCTGAAGGAAGGAGATTACTGTGCAGGGGTTTGCCCTAAATATTGCCTTCACCCCTCTGGAGACCAACTTCCAGGAGATCTGGAAGTCTGTCAAAATGCTTACAGAGTCCCGAGGCGCTTTGACCTACTTGTTCCTCTTGCAAGGCAAACTGTAGAGACACAGAGAAACTGAAAATATTTCACAATTGTAAAGCCATCCAGTCACCGCCACCAGTACTCACATTACAAAGGGCAATATGATATTATTCTGAGCTACTGTGAACACAACAGGCTGTACATACTCAAACCTTCCTCTCTGAACAGAAATGGCATTTTGCTTTTTTTTCCCTTTAAGAGTGAGATTAAAAACTGTTAGACATAGATTTACTCCATTTGGATGACTTATTATTTAAAAGAACTTTAAAAATGGTTTCAAAGTTGATCAGATGATACTCTGACCGTGTTTGGCCAGCTAGAAACTGTAATCAAATATTTTAAATATTTAATCAAATATTGAAAAATCCAGAGCAGCCAGTGGCCACAGGTTGATTTTTATATGACACTTTTCTTTAATTATAAAAGATAGTTTGACAACTAGAGACCTCACAGATGAAAAACAAAAATAGCAATTAGGTTTTTAGCTCCATTGATAGCACACAACCAAAGTCAGCAAACAACTGCAGCTTTTCTTCCTTAGCTCCCATGTACTTGCAAGACAGCAGTTTGCAAGACAAGTGAAGTTGCTCACATTTAGCCTTACTTACAGATCTCTGTGAACTGGAGACAAACTTTAAAGTTCAGCATTCAAAGTTTGAAATGCCACAGCTGTTGCACTGTCCAGGCTCATTTTGATGAAACTAGATGGATGAGGCATCTTGTTATAGGGTGCTGCTTTATAAAGAAAATATACAACCAAACAGAACAAAAATAACAACTACTCACAACATTTTATTTTGGAAACTAAACAATAGCCCTATTTAACATGTGTTGCCATAATAGATGGAAAAGACAATCATTTAGGCTCTTATAGATGTTTAAATACTTCTAGTCAGATATGTGTATATGTGAAGTGCAGAAAAAATAGCATCAGAGTGGAAATATTTCACAATATGACTGATGGCTTTAGGAGAGTTATTTCACTTCATCACTTCCAGATTGGAGAGCGTGTCTTCCTTAAAGCAACATTGTTTTCTTGCATTTAATAAATATAGATGACTGAGTCAACTAAAGCGCACACGGCTGTAGACTTACTACTGTCAAAGTGAGCCACTGGAATTTTCATATTATTTTTCAATTACTGAGGTGTCACGTGATTCACAGCCACAATCCATTATTTAGTAAAGGTTAGACTCAAGTTTAGTGGATTACCCTCAGCAGCTAAGCATTTCTTCTAAATGTCACACCTTTCAAAAAGAGGAAAAGCAGCACTTAAGAGGTGATCCTTCACTGTCAAAAAAATGTGATTGTGTCCTGCATATTTGCAGGGTAATTTTATGCTTCTTTAAATCAGCAGCTCCTCATTGTGTACGCCTTAGATCTTGAAGACATGGAAAACTCTTTCATTCTCATCTTCTTGTATGAAGTAGGCTGTTCATCCCTCTCTGATACATGCCACTAGCTGTTTGTCTCAGAGAGGATGGGGGTTGGTCCTTCCCTCAAAAGCAGAGATTCTCCTTCAGTTTCATATAAATACTCTCTCACAGATGGCTTGCTTCAAGTCGTGTCTGCCTCTCTCTCACGTACACCCTCTTGCTGGAATAAAACAATTACTTTCATTCATAATTATAGCAAGACAAGAGGAAGCAGAGCAGTTGCTTTGAGGGGATAGGCAGGGAATAAAAAGGTGAATAAGAGAAGCAACAGTGACAGAGAGAGGAACGGGAGGAGAGTAGACTAGAGGGAGGGAGGGCTGATAATGCCAAATAAGCTGCCCTCTCTTCTTCCACATCTCAGTCTGAGTGCTGGAGCACGCCGTGAGCTCTGGCGGTGCTCTCGTGACATGTACACCTGTAAGATCTATTCATTCATTCAGGGATGCAGCGTTTGTGTATGAATGGCAGTGACTGCAGCAAAGAATGTTTGAAATCTGTCTTGGCGAGATCGTTTGAGCTTGGAAGCTGAAGCAGTGCAGGAGAAGGCAACACGCAGAGAAGTGGATGCTAAGCAGCTCCGGTCTGCAGTTAAGGTTTGAACCCTTTTTAGTTTTTCTCCTTTGAGTCATCAGTCTTTTCAAATATGTAGGATCAACAGACAAGACATGCTTTCTGCATGTTTAGAGGTTTTTCATGCCGTGTCAGTGCATATTGAACTATAGACTAAAGCTGTAATAGAGATAATTTTGACAAATCCTCTGGGGGTCTGTGTAGCTCAACTACAGAGAACTTTCATGCTGATAAAAGTAATTTACAGGAGACTATTGAGGATCACAGGTGCGTCAGACAGGAGTTAATGGGGTCATTGTTTTATAGCTTCTTTACAGATCATCAAATCTGTTTTGATTTTGGAATAAAAGAGTGATACAGAATTAATTCGTGTTTTATGATACAGTCTGTCATCTTTGACTGCACAGCTGATATCTAAGTCTGTTAATTAGACTCTGGAAGATATTCAAGGGGTCTTAGCTGCCAACTTGTCTGGAATAACATTTCTTTCTCAAAATACTGGCACTGATGTATATGAACATGACACGTGAAAGAAACACAGACGGATAACGTAATACGGCATTCACAGGGGGATTATGAAATGAAACATATGAACATAATATATACGAAAATCCAAAGAATTTGGATTTATAACAAATCTTTTTTTAAAAGACACAAAGGTGTTAATAATCGCTGTACTGATGGCTTGAACAAATTTCCATACACACTGAATTTTCCAAGTAATACAAATTCACAGTGTAACACTGAGGGATGATGAATATGAAAATCAAAAGAATTGCAATTTATAATAAAGATTTTTGTAATAACATACACATTGCTGTATGTGTGATGATGTTCATGCAAACTATGAGTCAACTGGCCCACCTTTTAAGTACTAGATACATGTACATGTATACATATATACACCACTACCAATAATTACACTAAGATTTGTAGCTATGTTTAATTTACCTTGCCATTTGTGCTTCACGTCCCGTCCTGTTGACGAACAAATGAGTCTGGTTGAAAAATCTTCACTGGAATTAAGATTTGTATGGAAATTCAATGGAAGGACATTTCACTTTGAAATCCTCATGAACTATTTTGAGTTTGCATCAGCTTGTGTTATATTGGTATAAAGCAGAATTAAGGGTAGTTCTGATGGCTAGGCCATTCAGAGAAAATCATTACCCTTTGAACCACTATTGGAGGCTTGCGTTTTTTTTTCTGCACACTCTGCTACTCTATTGATGTACATTACAAAAAAAGGGCCTTTGAGTCAAATTGTTTTTGCCCACTTGAAAGCTGGTTCAGATCAGAGGCAAATTCTCACATGAAGTAGAGGGAATAGTGCATGAGCAGATCAATACACAGAGCAGTTCCTCACCAAACCAGCACTATCATGCTATGAAACAGGATGCTGAGTCCTCTGAAGTTTTCTCTGAACTGTACTGTCTCATGCCAGATGCACTGTAAAAGAAGTGTAGACAATAGGAATAGTATGCTAACTGAGTGAGTGTTTTGTGCGTGATGACTACGAAGCAAGAATTTTGGACGATGACACTTTTTGCAGTTTTGCCTCTCTACACCACCACAGTGGATTTTAAATCAAACAGTCACAAAGTGAATGTTTGAGCTCAGAGGCTGAATAAAAACCCTTCAGAACATCTAACCACTCAAGAACACTTTGAAGGAGACTGGCATATTATTGTCAAGGTCTACATCAAAATGGTGCATTCATGAATGGAAATACCAATCGGTTACGACAAGGTGTAAGGTACAACTGTTTTCACTCTTCGCCATCTGAAAGACAGTTCTGAAACACTTTATTGGACAGAGGAAATAATATAATTAGTAAAACATGGTGGAGGCAGTATTATGGCATCAGCACATATGGCTGCATACAGCAGCATAGTGGAACTGGGTCAGAGAAGTAGCAAGATTATTTTATCAGTGGTGTGTCCAAATTTATTGAGATGTGTGCTTGCTGTTGTTTTACATTTTGCTGTTTCTTCTTAGCTTTATCATTTCCTTGAGAGGCTTTGCCTTTTCCAGGCCACGATTTTGACATAAGATCTACTTACTACTTCACAATTAAACCTAAAAAAAAATTATTGTCTCAACTTCATCATGTACTTTTCTGTACAACTAAATGCTTTCAAAATGGGGCTTGCCCATAGTTCTTGTAGAGTGTGGACCTGATTAATCACTGCTGAAACTCTGAACCAAAGTTTGTGAGGGCAAGACTTTAAAAAGCAAACGCTGTACCTGGTTAAGATTTCTGTTATACCTTTTAAAGAAGTCTTATTGTGAAGTAATACACAGCGCTTCCATTACACTTGGATTGCTCCCTGGATTTCCATTTGTGAACATTTGTAGGTGCAAATTTGTAATTACTTACTGTATCAAAGTACAAGTTTTTGAACTTGAATTTCATTTTGGAGAAAAAAGTTGTAGGGAGTCAAATCTGGAAAGTGGTGTGAGCACTGAGCTTTAATTGTATTAAGAGCAAAACATGCCACAGTTAATGTCATTTTCACAGGATATTTTTCCTCAGAAGCTTTAGGGATGTTACAGTACAACTTAGGTGACATGACAGCTGGATGACAGCGTGAGCCTGGGGTACAAATTTCTGTGAGTGATTATGTGACTGTCAAAAAACCACTTTTTTGTATTTTGTTTTGGAAATAGCTGGCTAGCTTTCTGGAAGTGGTTATTTATTTTAGTTAGGTTGGTAAAGAACCCAATTTTCTTGACAGATCAAATATATCATTCTTAAAACGGTCAACCTACACAAATAACGTTGTGTTATGGAAAGGGGGAAAAAAAACTTGAAGGTATTTGAATACATTCTTGTAAAAAAAAAACATTTCCATTGGTGTTAAGATCGGGAGAAGGAGCTGAGTTTATATATTCTGACTACAAACTGCAACCACCACTTTCATAGCTAGTGCTGGGGATAGAGTATGGTTCAGGTTCAAGTAACATACTGACAAGCGAGATAGCCTTCACTTCCTCCAGAACAATGCAGTGCCAACCTAACCTTTCCTGGTACTGCAAATATGAGTGACTATGTAAGCAGCAGCCAGAAGGCTTTGTAATTCAATTCAATGCATTTTATGTTAGACTTGGAGGATACAAGAGAAATGCATTACTTTTGTATTACACTCAAATTTGAGCAGCATTCTCCACTCGTGTTCAGTCTGACTGTGACTCAGTCTTACCAAATGCCAGGAAGATACAGAACGTCATACTGCTGATTCATGATGCGCTAACGAGGTTCACACATGGTGAGACAGAAAATGGGCCTTTTCCTGAACATGAGCAAATGTTGTCTTACTATGGCTGACTTTTTCTTTTCTTATTTTTTTTGCACGCTCTCTGTGGGATGATTTTATAATATGACTGCATTATATTAATAACAGCACATGGTTGGTGACAAACAGCTTGCCACTAAAGTTGTGAGGTCTTATTGTAAAATTGCATCCACTTTACCTGCTAAATAGAAACAATGCAATATTTTAATCTTGGCTGTACAAATGGTATTGCAGTTCCTGATTCATTTCATACATGATATGCTAGTGCTTTTTGGCTAGTATTTTTAATGTTCACAAGATGGATCACTAAAACAGAAAACACAATATTTGGCACATTTTGTTATTGAGAACTGCTGATTGGCTCATCATTGGTTGTGTCATCACACATTTTCTGGCTGATGATTCCAATTAAAAAGTGTTGAAACCGAGCAACACCATGTATATTTTCACACATCCAAATAAAACATAGGCATAACATACTGTAAGTGTAACAGTATGATATGTTTGTCAAGTCTTCTTTGAGTTTATTTCAAGCACGCTGCAGTTTCCACTCCCTATAACTACACTCTCCCCTTTTCTGGAGAACTCATATTTGATGAAACGTAACATCTCTGAAGTAATGTTGATTTGCAGGAACAGAACAGAATTACACAAGACAACCAAAACTACATATGTGTATCATATGCTCATAGGGGATCGCTTGATCATGGGAGTTTTCTCTCCAATACTCAAGGGTCTTTACCGTGACTTGTTATTTTTACATTGTAGTTTTGCTACGTTTACTTAAGTAAATAATTCATTACCCAGCCCACCAATCCCAACTTGTTCTTTTTTTCCCACTTAGGCACATTTAAAAAAAAAAAAGAAGAAAAGAATTATGATTAAGCCAGTTGTTATTCATTATGTTAGCATGACAAAGTGTTATTTGGCTGCTAGCATTCCTGCGCTGAGGTCACATAACATTATCAATCAGCCAAAATTTCCCACACTCAGAAAAGATGCAGTGTCCTCTGATACTTATAAATGATTAAACACGAAACAAACAATAAGCAGATGCTGCAGTTTATCAGCCGCTTTGTGATACTGGTAGTACTGTAATAGTGCCGCATTAAAATGATTCTGCTTTTACAAAAAAACATTGCAGCAGCGTGTCTGTTTGCCAAGCACATCCTCCACATCCAGTTAAAGCTGAACTTGAAGGAGCCGGGGCCTGAATGGGATAAACCCCCTCCTTCAGTATCAGTGAACTGGAGTAGCAGTGTGTCCTTCTTCCACTAAATGAGTCATTCTGGCATCTGAGATCGGTCTACTTAAAAGTTATTGCACTACTTTTAAAGTCCCCCCCTTCCCCCAAACAATCTCAACAACCGGGAAACTTGTAAACAAGTTAATGTATGCATATTGTGTATCTGTGTGTTTTTGTAATCAGGATGAGTGGCATGGATAAAGTGGTTGTATATAATGGAAACTGCTGCGGCTGTGTGTTCATTTAGTCAAGGCCATGCATACATTTCCTTCTTGATTTTAGGCTGATTGTATATGTGGTTCTGATTGTTTTGAGAGTATTTTTACTGCACTGAAAGATAAAATTGCCTCTGTGTGTGGGTATCGGGGGTGGGGACAAACTTTCATTCAGTGAAATGTGAGTGAATGCTAATTTATTTAAATTTAACAAGAGGGTTGTACACACATGAATAATACATGTGTTTTTTTCCTATAGTTTGACTTTTCCAGTTGTTTTAAATTCTGCATTTAAATCTGTACTTCATGTTGATCACACCAGTCTTTTTTTAAAGGTCAGGACAGCACTAGTTTTTAAATTCATCACAATCTGCACTGATCTCCTGTTAGTGAATATTACCAGTTATCTTTCAGATGTAGAGACAAGGATGTTCTGATGTTACTTCACTGCAACTCACTAGCTGTTAAATTAGCATAAAGTGTTTGCAGAGACTTGTTGTTTCTCACTTTGATCATAAGAATAATTGGATTATCTCATTACATGCCCAGCAGAATATTACAATTCATGTACACACTATGAGTTTTGATGGAACTGATTGTCATTTGCCTCTGGCTACTGATTTGATTTCCGTTATAAGAATGGTCACACAAGTAGCTTAAAATAATTACTACTTCATTAAGGCCATGTTAAGTGAATTGATACGCTGATAAGACATGAATTTTGATGAATGTTGATTGCCTCGGGGAAAACAAGCAGATAACTTTTTACTCCATCAACAAGTATGCAAGTATGCAAAATAGCAAGAAAATGGGAATATTAACAGAAGGAGCAACTTGATCAATTATTCTTCAACTCCAACTAGAGGCTGTAATCAGATTATAGTGTGCCCAAAACCAAAGTGAATGAGAGTAGGTGTAGACAGTGCCAGTGGGGATTTTGTGGGTGCATATTATGCTGACAACAGTTGCCAATTTAAACATATTTTAAACATACAAACTCTTTAAATTACATCAAGGTGTTGTTGCTATATGGGTTTGACATTGTAACACTTTTCACTCCTCATCTTCTTATTGTTAATGTCAGTGGGGTGGCCTCGTGCTTTTCCCAGGCAGCACAAGAAGATTGTTCAGCATTCTCTATAGAGAGGAAATGAAAACAGACAACAATCTAAATCCACATTTCATTTCAAATGACTGCATAAATCTTTGAACTACTGAATTTTATTAAGAGTGTATGCTGAAGGTGCCATATTATGCGAGGATGAGAGAACATACTACATAAAGGTACTGCAGACTAGCTTCATCTCCCTGTGCTCTCAGTTAATTTCAAGTCTGAGGTGCGACAACTGCTTTGGCATCTTATTTTTGGTGCATATGATTTTAAATGGCATTTATTACGATGCTTTGTGGGTTTTTCACAACAAATGTAGATGTAGAATGGCATATGGCACATGTACAATTTGCCTTGATATGTAGGACTTTAGTGGCCAAAAAATACTTGATTGCCAAGTACAGTTTGTGTTTTTGGCTTGCTGTTTATATCAGGTTCCAAATGAAGCAAAGGCTTATAGCTGGCAGTACATTACTCTATGAGGAGGCTGGTAGTATGCATGATTAGATACAGTAACAGTGGCATGTTTCCTTGTCAAATGGTGGACAGAAAAGGAATACTAAGAGCCGCCAGGGCTTGTAATCTCTGATGTTAAAGTGAGATAGAGCCAGCTACAATTTCAGGCTAATGCTTCTTAACTGTTCTTTTAGAATTTAGCTAAAATTTCACGCTATTGTGCATCTAAATATTACACCTACAGGAGCTGCTCATCCATGAAAACTCATGCCAAGAAGTTCTCAGTCCACAGCTTTTGTGCTGATGTTAACGTCACAGGAGGTTTGGAGCTCTGCAATCATTGAGTCAGCAGAATGTTGGTGACAACTCAGCACAATGACCCTGCTCTGTAACTATGTTGTCTGCCACTGAGTTGCTGTGGTTCCTAAATGCTTCTACTTTGCAATAACGCCACTTAAAGCTGATGGTGGGATAACTAGGAAGGAAGAAATGTCCCAAACTTACTAGTTGCAACAGTAGTATCCTATTTTAGTACCACTCTCAGTGAGTTTTTAGAACGTGTTCTTTCACAAATGTTTGTAAAGACTTTATTTATTAGTGTCACAGTGTATATTGTTTAGCCTATATTTTCTTATAGCAATCTCAAATTGTCACCATTATGAGCTGTGATATACATATCTGGTGCTCATAAGTTACCAGCTACAGGGTATATAGTTCCAGAGTTGATGTTTTTCTAATTAAACTAATAAGATGATGCTTGTTGCAAACACAAACTGTGCTGAAAGTGGGAACATTTTGCCTGTCTGAGCTGTGAAATGTACTGTTGGCACAGCACTATCTGGTACTCATTAACACTTTCACTGAAATGTTAGACTTTGCACCGTCTGTACTTGTAAACGTCTTCGCAGTAGAAAGCTGTAATTACATACACCCACATATTAAATTATTAAACTCTCACTTGCTACACTTTTTTTAATAACTCCTATATCCTGAAGAAAATATTCTTTTAAAACTATTTCTCAGGTTTTAGATATCTTAGGCCTATCTGATTTATTTTTTTCCCTCCAAACCCAAATATTCCACTTGCTGATGTGAAATTCACTTTAGTAATTCTATTTACCTCTCACTGTTGAGTCCACAATGACTGCTGATAACAAATTAAACAGGATGCGCTCTAAAGTGTCCTACTGACAAGTGAGGACAGGTTGGCAATACGAGCTGTTCATCTGTACAAAGTTTGTGTATGTGGAGGTCAGAGTTAACAGCAGCGTGCTTCATCTATGAGGTATAATCAGAATGAAGTCAGTGCAATGTAGATTCACCAGATCAGGATTTCAGGATGAATTGCCTTGTGATTTGAAGAGTAATCTTTACAATCGTTGCGATTGTTCATTATCACTTGACTTAATATGGTCGCCATTTAACTGCCCATTCATTAGCCATGTACAGCTGCAATCAAAAGCATATTATTGTATAGTGTACATTTTTAGTGACTTTAAAAAGCAACAACTGTGTGCACAAGTTGGAAGTCATTAAAGATGTAAGCTCTGCAATCATTTCACTCTGAAAAAAAAAACTTTCAAAGAAATCATTAAAAGCCCAAAATAACCTTGATATTCAAGCTCATGAAGCCTGTATTTAAACTTTTGAACACAACTGTAATACAGTGCTAAAGATGTGAATTCATGTCTGTCTGTCAGTGACTTGCCATTGAATTTTGTTGACATTTCTCCTCAAGATCAAATCAAAATCACTTGGTCTGACTCTGCACCTTGGTTTACGACTCCAGCTACTGTTTGCATTCTCATGCAATACTCATCCATCCTATGTTGTTATTGGTTTTTTTTGTTTGTTTGTTTTTTAGATAAGTGAAATTACTTTCTATACATCAACATGTAAGCATTTTTATTTTAAGCATTATCTTCCTGATATTAGCATATAACTTATAGTATCAAGTCTGGCCCATTGCATTGCTTTAGAAGTATGAAAATTCCACTGTCCATCCAAGTCTTTATTTATTGTCTTTTCAAGAAAATGCACTGCCATCCTTGGTAAGATGAAGACAGCATTTCTACAGAGGCATTAAATGCATTGAAATTTAAAACAATATTTCTAGTTCTTGACAAAAAAATAATATAGTTGCTTAGTTCCAAAACAAAAATCCATACCTAAAACTGTAGCATGAATGGAGTCCTGTGAGTCTGTTTACCAGAAAATGTAGTTCAAGCTTTCTGCATAAGCATAAGCCAAATGTATTACTAGGAAATTTTAACATTCCAGATTCCTTGACTTTTGTTCTAGTGCTGTAATTGGCTCATGATGTGGACTGCTGTTTTGGTAAATTTACAAAAATTAAAAAATTATTTAAAAAAATGTAGATTCAATCATACAATCGTTCATAATAAGGCTTCTGAAGCAGAAAGCCAAAAATGAATACCCCCTCCAGCATCCTGCAACAATGAAGCTAGTTTTGTATGCATGTATGATGCTATAATTATGGTCTCTGCAAACCAATATGTGTTTATACAAATTCCAAAGCAGAAAAATTACTTTCAGAGGAAGAAATGCTGCCATTAAAAGAACATGTCAGTGTTGTCATGGCCAGCTTAAGAAAATATTTATTGAATGTGAGACTAGGGAATTTATGTTTTAATAGTGTATCAAGACTTCTTTCTCTATATGACACCTTTGAAATTTTATCACAATATCATTAATTTGATCTGACAAATTCTGAATGGTATTTCTCACCTCAGGAAGAAATATCACAGCATAATGTTACATTCTTTCCTAGCAGGTCAAACTTATGTATAATTTCACTCAAATTTTCCTTATTTACAAAAACCTTCTAAGTATGCCAAGCACAGTGAAATGTCAAAATAAAAATAAAAAGGTGTCACAGGGACCGAACGGACTCAGCCGCAGACCAGCTTGTTAGAATTAAAGTTTACAGTTTATTTACACAAAAACACGAGGTGAAGCTATATACACAGTGCGGGGGTCGGGGCTCCAGGGTAGGAAGGGAAACAGGTCCGTACACACACACACACACACTCCACTCCAGCGCTCTCCACACTCCGATCCAACACTCCTCATCAGACACTCACGCTCTCGTTTCACAAACACCAAGCCGCACTGCCAGACTCGGGAACAAGACAGGAAGCAGCGACAGGTCCGGGAATCTAGTTACAAGAAATCACAATTAAAACAAGCTAGGTGATTTACCGGGGCTGTACTAACTGAGGTTACTCAATGATGCAGCAAAGAGGAATGCTGAGCCACCATCTTAAATAGTGGCTCCGGCACTAGGCAGGTCAGCAGCAGGTGGGTGATTAGGCCAGGTGTGTGGAGAGGCGGGACAGAGGAGAGAGAGAGAGGGAGAGAGAGAGAGAGAGAGAGCAATAACAAAAACATGTGGCCTGAAACTAGGTCAGCCAAGGAGACGCGGAGACCATGACAAAAAGAAAGAAAAAAAATAAACAGGTTTTTTTTTTTCACGCTCTTGATTGATGAAGAGATGAAGAGAAGGCAGCTTAACAGTCACTGATTCTTGCTGGGTCAAAAAAACCTACATCAAGATGACTGAGATGTGTTCTTTTCTGATTAGTCTGTTTATATGTGTACATTATTTTGAATAGTTCTTCTGCTCATAATGCAGTTTATTTTTTCTAAACACCATCATCTGCTCTCTGATAACATGCACAAACACAGAGGAAGGTGTTTCCAGCTTAAAATGAGGCTGACACACATAATAAGAATCCAAACAGGTGTATAAATTTCTGAACAGTCTTTTTAATGAATAAGAAATATTGTTGATTACTGATTGGAATGGATACAGACACTGAATATATGAAAGGTTCATTCACTTGAAATAAAACTGAGCACGAATCTTCAGAATGAATGATTTTGATATTTCAACTAGCCAATGAATAGAATAAATGATAATTCAGCATCAGTTGTTTGACTTGAAATAACAATATAACTTTAATCTTCATATTATAGTGTTTCAACTTTATTTTCAAAACAGTATTTTGAGTTTAATCTCAAAATTTCAACTTTAATCTCAAAATGAACAATATTTTTTATTCCTTAATGCGGTCCCAATGCTCCGTCACACTGTTAGGAAAGCTTTCTTGTAATTTCTTAAAGCAGTCTTCAGGAATAGTTCTCCAGGCTTCTTGAAGGACATTCAAAGCTGGTCTTTGTGCCATTCCATCAAGATGATCCCACACTGCTTCAGTAATGTTGAGGTACTGCACTGGGAGTGTGTTTGGGTCACTGTCATGCTAAAAAATGAAGAAAAAAAATGAAATCAGACTCTTTCCAAATGGTATTTTATAGCAGTTTTTTTTTCCTTTGTTAAATTTCATCTATATTGACAAAGCCGTCAACACAACTGCAGCCCCAAACTTCAACCGTGTTTAACAGATGGCTGTACACGCTCACTCTTGTACCTCTTTCTCGACCTTCTTCTCTATATACTGATGACAATTAGAACTAAATTTCAACTCAAGATTCAACACTTCATAAGATCTGTTTCATTTCAGTTCTTGTATAAACTGCCATACATCATGCTTTTTCACGGTTTCCCTTCTTTAAGAATGGCTTCTTGAAAGCCGAGAGCTGAGAGTGTTTCTGATGACGCTTCAGTGAACAGTAGAAACATCAACTGAAAATCCAGATGTATCTAGATATTTTTATATTTCTAAAGGACATGACTTTCAGATACTGTTCATCTGCTATTGATAGTTAAACCTGCCACTTGTCCAATTTCCTTAAAATTTTTTTAGGGACACACTGCTAAGCCTTTGACTAATTACTCTTTGGGAATCACCTTGGTGGTGCCATGACACTTTTTTACCCCTGTGAATCTCTGTCTTTGGCATTTTTCCTTAATGTGAACAAATGCTGGGTTTTCTTGACAGTAACAAAGTACCCAAAGATACAATTTAAACCAGATTATGTTATATGTCCATTAATATACACATTAAACATTAAGGAGTTAGGACTGCTGTCTTACACTTGCACAACATCTTTGAAACTGTAAACATCCTGTTTCAGAGTGAAGCTGAAAAACTAGTTCATGCATTTATTACTACTAGGTTCAACTACTGTAATTCATTATTATCAAGTTGTTCTAAAATCTCCCTGATAGGCCTTCAGTTGATCGAAAATGCTGCAGGTAAAGTACTGACGGGGACTAGAAAGGGAGTGCAGGAGGCTAAGGGATGTGGCTCCCTTAAATCACAACAGCAGATAAGGCTCTGTTAGCCGCACAATGCACAGAGTTTTTCTTCACTCACCTCATCTTACTCAGTATGTGTCTATTCACCACTGTGCATTTAATCATCAGTTATTATAAATCTCTGGCTCTCTTCCACAGTCTGTTGTTTGTCCTGTCCTGTCCCCCTCCCCTCACCCACAACCACTCACAGCAGATGGCTGCCCCTCCCTGAGTGTGTCACTGCTGGAGGTTTCTTCCTGTTAAAAGGGAGTTTTTTTTCTTCGCACTCTGTTTGCTCAAAGGAGGTAATTTGATTGTTGAACTTTTCTCTCTATTATTGAAGGCTCTTTACCTTGTAAAGTGCCTTGAGGCGACTGTTGTTGTGATTTAGCCCTACTAAATCACAACAACACTACTGTAAATAAAATTGAACTGAATCGAAGTGAGGTGAACGTTAAACAAAGCACAGAGCAAAATCAAGGCAGTGAATAAATTAATTAATTAATTTGATTTGTGCTATTAAATAAATCTGCCTAGACACCTGCCTAATACGGTTACCTGTATGCTAAAGCAGCTCTGATACCTAATGGCATGGACTAAACATGACTTCTGATGGTGTCTTATGGTATCAGGAGCTAAGATGTTAGTTAGATTCTTAAAATCCAGTAAACTGGAAGGTGGTATCAGAGTAAGATCCACATGAAAATCAGGATTCAGGGTTTTCCAACATTGCCTAGAGTATCACATGGCCTTTGCCCATCTACTTTCTTCCCTTGGTGCATCCTGATGCCACTGCTTCCATAGCTAAATGTCATACATGATGTAAAAGAAAACATCATTCGTCAGACAACAACACCATCCTCCATTGCTTCATGTTCCAGTTCTGGCACTAATTTTATCCGCTTAAGGTGTGATGCAGTGCACTGTGTTCTAACACCATAAGGAGAATTATTAAGGCTTTCAGGTTTTCAGCATCTCTTCCGTGGGATCAGACTACACAGGCCCCCCCCTTCCCAAGTTCATCAGTGAGTCCTGGTCCCCTGAGGCACTGTCACAGTTTTATCAGCTGGACCAATACCTCACTTTACCTGTCAACGGACTTAACTGTTGTTGATGATGTCTGTTGATTTTAAATTAGCTGTTAGTGCTACCATAAGTTTTTTATTTAAATGCAGTTGTCCATAATGGGTGGTTTGCAGCAGTTTCTAGACACATTTCAGAAAGTACATGGCAGCTCCTGGTATCTTAGAATTTTAAGGCAGAAATAGTAGGGTTTTTTTCTTCATGGCCAATTGGATCTATGGTTTTACTGATATTACTCGAATGTGGCATTAAATCTGGGATTTTACCAATGACAGTCATTTTTACTCCAATGACAAGTCATGTTTCCCAAGAAAAACATAAATTTTTCTACCCATAGTGTATGTGTAGACAAACGTGTATGACTGCAGTGTCCTATGTGTGATATCAAAAAACTTCCACAGGCTTGAAGTTAGAGTCACTTGTCTAAACCACCTGCTGTAAGCATCATCAGCCACATACCAGTCCTCCTTAGTTTCTGATATGAGCTGTATTCCATCTGTGGCGTTCCTTAGAGTGTAGGCATATTTTTACCCTATTTCGCTTTAGGACTGTTCAAGCAAAAAGAGTCTATTCAAAGTGTACTCCTTTCATATGCCTGTCAGGAAATGAAAAGAAATGCCCTTACTGTCTGACTAGTGGGCCATGTGACTAGCTGTTTATGCGTTAGCTAAACAACCCCTGTGTTATTCATGGTTCTCTCAGTTTTTTAAATCCAGCTTCATCCCCAAGTAAAATTTCCATTTGTGTGGCTGTGACATTTTTTATGTGATTTATTCTATTGTCCCGAATCCTCCGGCCATTGCTGCCCCTCCGCCTTGTCCCCTTGCCATCAGCTTTGACAATCCCAGCCTTTGTTTTTGCAATGAGAAGCAGCATTCTTCCAGAGGGATGACCTCCTCTGTCTCTATAGAGGCTGGCACTAGGGACACGACCCTACCCGATGATTGGATAGCACCCACCGGATGCTGTGAACAAAATCCGCTAGTTGTCACCCCAATGCTGCCCGCATGTGTGCCAAACACAAGCTCCTTCCCGAGAAAGAGAACCCGAGGGATCCCTCTGTTCATCCCAGCTGATGCTCCCAAGCCTCAGCACTTTCATCCGTAGCACAGTACACAGGATCCAACTCTGTGGATCATCATTCATTTCTGTGAGTATCCACCTGACGCTTTTTAATGGTAGTTTTTAACATTATACTTTAGAGTCAGGGCTTAAGTGATCATTATATTATTGTTCTTATACAATTGCCAAGCAGGGCAAATTAATTTCTTCCTTTTTAGAAGAAAAGAAAAGAGGAGGTTTTAGCAGCATCATAAGAGGAGGCTGAAATGGAAGGTACTGAAGTGAAAAACTATTTCAGAGAGACTCATCCTTAAAATCCCAAAGCACACTCATTATTAGAATTCCAAGCCAGCAGTACATTAAGGCACCCAGCTCAAGTTTTACACCTCAAACCAGCTGAAAGGGATGAGTGCAAACATAGGAACATCAAAAACCAGAAACAGTTATGCATTAGACTACCTGCAGTGATGCAGGTATCTATCATATACAGACACCTGCACGGATCTGGAATTGGGTTATTATGCAGTTAAGTGAATTTATTTTGTAAGCAATACTTGTATTGTTGATAGTACTATTAAATACACAGCACTGTTGGCGTTATCACTGTCTGTGTGCCACCTGGCTTGAGGACTGTAGGGTGTGAATAGGAACTGCTTTGTAATAAGGATTTGCCCTGGATACATTTTGCTATACCACAGATAGAGTTAGGGCTAAAAGTTGATCATTCACAAAATTTCAATGCTATGGTCAAAGGTGCTATTTATTGAAATTCCATATCATGAGTGTATCAGTGCTCATAAGGCTTGTTACCCTTTAAATTCTGTCTCTTTCACCAGGATGCCTTCAGTTTGTATATGTCACATAGCCCCTAGCAGCCCCTGCCATTTGACTCTCATTAGCACAAACAACATTTGTATGGATTTCCCTGCTGAAACAGGATTTATGTTGCTGATACCAAGAGAGACCTATTTATAGTGTTTATGAGCTCTTCCATACATTTTAAAGACATGGTAAGACACTTTCAATTAATTTAAGTGCGGCATGAGGCCTGCCTGTCCTTCTTCCACTCATTGCTCTTTAAACCAGTCAAGGTCTATCAGTAATGAGCACTGCATTAGAATCATTTGGTTTGTTTTGTAGATGTGGGCCTCTTTCCAGCACAGCTTTACTGCCAAGTCCCATTACGCACTTGAATTGATTTACAGCTATTCTATCATTTCTTATAGGTAATGCCATAAAAAAGGCACATTAAAAGGATATCACCTTTAAACACAAAAGTACATTGTTGAACACAAGAAGATTGTAGTCACATTAAAATATTGATGCTGTAGTAAATGTGCAGCAGTGGTCAGTTGTGTGTTATATAAACAAACTATCAGCCTGTTGTTGCTGATTGGTGCTCTAACAGGCACATCTTAAATTGGCTGCATGCTTCAGTGCTCGCACACAGTGCTATTGGCTTGTTTACGGCTGAGCTGAAGAAAATAATGCTATATTATGTAAATGGATCAAAAATGAATCATTCCATGAAAGAAAGGAAAACCTTCAAGTTGTAAAAAAAAATAAAAAAAGGAGAAGACAAAATATAGTTTTATGTTTGAGTTCCATGCAGTGTTTTTGTGCTGACTCATCAACCCCCAGCAAAGGTCATTAGCAAGTGGCAGATCCCTGTGCTTAGTGATGTGTATGGACACGGGTGTTGAGTGAAGTGGATTCTGAAAACCAGTTAAGAGAAAACTTTCTCAGCTGATGGGATTTAATGAAAAAATACATTTGCAACAGACACTGCTAGTATGACCCATGTTATTTTATTTTCTCCTTATCCTTCAATCAAAGTGCTTCCAGTAATGATGGTAATGGTACCGTCATGAGCCATGTCTTTGATTATCAGTGCACATTTTCATCATGTAAAACCATTAAATAAGAAATATTGTATTTGTCATTTTTAATGTACAATACAGCTCCAGCAGATAATCATATTTTTTTTTCTTATCAGTCGTAGTATTAGGTCGACTGCCTGATAGTTGTACAAAGAAAGAAATATTATTTGTTTGTTTATTCTCTTTTTCTAAGATTACTTTTTGGCATTGTTGGCTCTGTTTGTCAGTTGTTGGTGCAGGGAAACAGGAAACAGGTAAAGGGTATGACATACAACCTGCTGGGAAAGACAGTAAAAGCTGCAGGCACAGCATGGGGTATGTGCCTTATCCATTAGCCCAACGCACACGTTCAGCTATTTTATTTTCATTGCAAATACTTGTAAATCGTTAAATGTTGTGGGTTTAATATAAGTAAAGGGACTCAGCCAGCTGGAAACATCACACACACACACACACATACATACATACAGTGCTCAAAAAATAAAGGGAACACAAAAAAAACAATAAATCACACAAAAATTATCAATGGAAATCAAATTTAGCAACCCATGGAGGTCTGGATTTGGAGTCACACTCAAAATTAAAGTGGAAAAACACATTACAGGCTGATCCAACATTGATGTAATGTCCTTAAAACAAGTCAAAATGAGGCTCAGTAGTGTGTGTGGCCTCCACGTGCCTGTATGACCTCCCTACAACGCCTGGGCATGCTCCTGATGAGGTGGCGGATGGTCTCCTGAAGGATCTCCTCCCAGACCTGGACTAAAGCATCCGCCAACTCCTGGACAGTCTGTGGTGCAACGTGTCGTTGGTGGATGGAGCGAGACATGATGTCCCAGATGTGCTCAATTGGATTCAGGTCTGGGGAACGGGTGGGCCAGTCCACAGCATCAATGCCTTCGTCTTGCAGGAACTGCTGACACAC
>VVHJ01045425.1:0-15008 GCA_015107715.1 Tylochromis polylepis
GACCTGACACTAAACAAAGTAAGACAGAGGACTAAATACACACAGGAGGTGATCAGGGGAAGTGGCAACACATGGGGAAACAGCTGATGGAAATCAGACTTAACGAGACAAGGGAAGCAAAACCAGAAACACTGACATGAGACACGGACCTTCAAAGTAAAACAGGAAACATAACAGAGACGCAGACATAACATGACCTTAACATAAGAAACGCAGACAAAAAACACATGAGAGCAAGGGAGACTAAAACACAGGGGTGAAGACACACAGGGAAACTAATAAACAATGAACTCAAACAGCAACGTAGACATGGAAATAACTTAGAGAACCTAATAACTAAAACATAACCATAAACAACAATATATAAGACCCAGGATCATGACATTTTCTTTAAAAACGAGGGCCAAAGTTTTAAGCGCTGAGGTCTGTGTATGCACAAGCGCTCCCCACCAGCCAGAAGATCAGGCTTCATGCTGCTACAAACACTCGCTCTCACAGTTTGTTTGATTCTTGCTTTTGCATGATGACATCAAGCCCCACCCACCCACCCACCCACTGGTCTTTTGTTTGTGAGGAGCAGCCAATCAGAAGAAAGCTGGCTTAAAGAGGGGATGGCCTTAAAGGGGGAGGAGCTACAGCAGCTTGTTTCAGATCAGTGATGAACCGAAAGGCTGAAAGGTGATTTTGAACTGTGAATAAAGCAAAAAAAAAATACAAAAAAAAATACAAAAACACTACAGTCCATTAATAAAATAAAAAACTGAAAGTTAAAATAAGCATAATAGTTTACTTTAAATCTCTTTAGATCAAACTTAAATGAAGGCTGTCAAGTATTTTTTAGAACAAATTATTGCACATCAGTCACAGTTAAAACGAGGTATCAGAAAGAAACAGAAACTTTAAAAAAAATCAGGTTTGTAAGCTTTGTGGAGTAACTATACAGCCATTTAGAGACAAAAAACATTTTCAAGAATTGTTTTTAATTCTTTCACATTTTTTTTTTAAAAATTAGAGTACATTTTTTCCTTTTTCGTTAAGCTTGCTCTTTAAGTTGTGTGTGTGCGTTCATCGAATTCTTTATCAGTTTGCTACACGTAAAAAAGAAAATTAAAAGTCTTTTCTCATCATTGTTATGTGAACTTGTGACTCTGTGTCTTATGTAATAAAAAAAATGTACAGTGAGGAATGTTGCTGGAAACTTTCCAAATGGCTGAAACCGCTGAACCACAGAGAGTTCTTTGACTTTCTCAGCGTGAACTCGATGCTTGGGTCATTTACTAGGAACTTTATTAGTTCACTTCACGCGTTAATCGCCATAAGCGCCACTTGTAACGTTTACTCACATTCACACAGGGTGTACTCTGTGGGGGATAATATTGTAAGACCACTACCAATACCATAATGGTGCTGTAAATCCTTAGCACATAAGGGGGAGGCATGTTCAGGGTTCAAAGTCCAATGATAAAGCGAGGCAGGCTTCCAAATACTTTCCTTGTAACAACAATGATTTTCTGTTGGAGAGTTTCACTTTGTTTCCTGAGCTAGTCTGAGTGTCCGAGTTTATTACAGCCATGCTTCAGTGACAAGGTTTATTTTCCTCAATAAATTAATCAGGTTTTATTTATAAAAAAAAGTTTGTGGTTCACTTTTACAAATGTTGTCATATTGTACAAGTATCAATCGTACGATTTAATAACCTTAAACCACTGTTGAATTTTTCAATCACATTATTATTTAGTTTCACTTTTAGCCAAACTTAAATGAAAAAGAAACAGATTAAAAAATATATTTTACACGGCAGTACCTTAAAGTACACTGCTCAAGTACTTGTTCTGTACATCTGAACATCTTTATAAATGCAGTCAATTTTACTCACTTAAAAAGTTGCAACATTAAAGTTGTGCCCGTGCACATATAGTTATGCTCTATAATCAGTAAAGACATAAAGTGTGGTATTCTAACTGGTGAGTGCTTTTAATATCATCAAAAACAACATGAATAAAATCAGCAGTGAGTGATCGTGAACACTAACCCAGAGCTCAGCGTCTTCCTCATAGTTGTTTTTGACCCACTGCAGTAAATCCAGCTGCCGCTCTCTCGACTCTTTGCTCTCCGGCTTCGCTCTGTCTGGGCTCTGTTCCCGGTGTTCTTCAGAGGGCTCACTCGGGCTCTGTGTTTCGGCTGCGTGGCTCTGTTTTGGGCTCTGTACTACCACCTTATTACAATTATCTCTGACCATCCTACAAAGAACAATCCTCTCCTTGACCACCTGTTGGACCAGTTACTCCGTTTTTCACTGGCAGATCCTCCATCATTCACTCCTTCCCGGCTGGTCATCTGTTGCTCAGTCCACTTTGAGACGCCATGCTGCAGAGAGTGTAAACTTTAACTTTAATCCGCAGCGTTTCACAAACACTCGCTCACATTAATCACATTGTCATTTCTGGTTTACATGTTTTATGCCTCCTGATGAATGCACACCTGATATTTGAAACACGTCTCTGGCTTTATAGAGCGTAACGCACACTGTCATGGCACACGCTCCCTGCATGGGTGCCCAATCCAGACTTAAAGGGTGTGTGGCTGACAGTAAACCACATGTTTGTGTGTTTCAAACCACCAATAAGGGTGGTTACAACACAACTGATGACAAAAGAACACTTTCACTTTCTCAATCAAGCGAGACTAAAAGGGTTTATAAAAAGACTTAATTTCCTCTGAAGTGTGACGTTTATATTCTAGTTAGCGTGGACGTTTTCTGGTTTTCTTTTTTTTTGTGAAAAAATTTTTAACCGTCCTGTACAGATTTTTTTGTTTCACATTTAAAAATAAAATAAAGAATAAAAATGCAAATACTTAATGCTGATCAATACTTTATAAGGAGTACAGTGTGTACTAAGCAGTGAGTAGAGAATTTAAATAGTTTATTAGTTAAAAATCAGTTTTATTTTCTCTTTTTTATTGTCAGTGTGTATAAATATTACACTGAGTTATAATAACTTCCTTTTTGTCTAATTTCAGTGTTTGCAATAAGCTTACAGCTACATTTTATCCGCTAACATAACAGTTTTGTCTCACAATGACGTAAACTACTGTTATTATATGACACACGCATCTAAAAGAACCAGTGACAACAGTTTTTAAGTTTTATTTCAGAGGTTCACACACCCACAGATTTTGAGCAGTGGAGCAGGGCAATGACACAGCGTTACTTTATCCCAAGAGGAGAACATTTATGGCCCACACCTTAAATCACAGCTTGAGGTCTGAAATGGTACCTCATCGTGAAATTTCAAACAGAGCGTGCTGGATGGAGCTAGGAAATAAGAGTAAAACCTGCAGGAAGGGTTAAAACTGCAAAGAGCTGCAAAAGTGTTTAGAAAAAGCTAAAATGTGGCCCAACATCCTCCGCAGATGCATCTGCAAAATTCTGTGCTATACAACAGATTTACTTAAGGTGGGGGGGATTTTTTTTAAGGTGGAGTTCAGAAATTGGAAAGGCTTGTCACAAGTTCCTACACTTAATAAGAAAATGACACTTTTCTTTTTCGGTTTTCTTGGATTCCTCCAACTGCAGTCTCAACTGCAACTGCAGTTTCAAGCTTCAGCGATCAGCGACAATGTGAGCTAAAGGAATAATTAAACCTACTTACGTGTCGCGGCTGACACAGTCTGGTTGGGTCCTAACACCAGTGATCTGCAGTCGGCTTCTCGCCCCCAGAAGGTCGCAGCTCGTCTGATAAAAAAGATGCTTTCACTTTAGAGAAGGCGGGGCGATATGTAGATATGCTTCATACTGGCCGTAATCACCGCTGCTTTGTAATCGACTGAATAAACCGGCAAAGCTTCCACGTACACGCTCCTTCTCTTCATTCAAACACGGGTGCGCGCCTCAAACCGTTGATTCAGGTGTTCGCGACCGCGCTTTCGCTTTCACTTCAGCCTGCAGATTCCTTGAAATCATGTGATCTCACAGCAGCGTGTGTGTATCTTTGTGTGTGTATTTGTGTATGTGTGTGTGTGTGTGTGCAGCGCGTACACACTGAATTTGCGTTGGTTTTGAGTGAAAATAGCTATGTTTATTTAAAAATGTTAAAGCTGCGTGAAAAATACACAAACACCGACTCTAAAACATACGTCAGCTCACGGCTGGGTTGATGGGTTTACTACTACAGCTGTTTGTTTTGTTTTTTGTCTTAAAAAATAGTTTACTGTGCATATATTTCAGTTTATATACAAATTTAAATTTATAGCACAATGAGAGAAAGGCTCACACATACCTGTGGACATCATGCATTACAGGTAGCACAGGTAAGTAGCATGTAAGAACTCAGATAAGAATCTTGTTTCCTTTTTGTTTTGTCAGCTTAGTGTAACAATTATCACTTAAGCCCATACTCAAATGGCTGCAATTATTTCCATGTCATGTCAAGCCTGCCAATAGGCCGCAGGTTAATTGACTACCTCGTCAATCAACCTGCAGCCAAGAATTCAAAAAGGCTTACAAGCAAAGGCATGAACTTGAATGTATTCATGAACCAAACCATAAAAAGTGTGTGGCCATTCTTATTATTTCATATGTCTTAAAGAGAAAAAACACACTGCTTTAAGGGCTAAGAAAATTGGCTAAGAAAATTGTGGGTTTGGTTGCAGTTTCTGCAGCAGCAGACATATTGTTCATTGTATCGATGAATAATGATCAGATGAGCATGGGCAAAGCATTTATTAACACTCTGCAGCTTTCAGATGACACATTTGAAGGTGTAGTTCCCCTCACATCACAGAGAAAACTCATGACTGCAAGAGGTCAGCCTCTCAGGCCGTGGAGGTGGACGTCTGGTTTTCTTTTTTCTTCTGTCTGTGCATCAAGTAGGCAACTCCCGTTACCGCCAAGATCCCATAAGTAGCCAAGACACACTGCAGAGAAGGGAAGGAAACATTTGGGATTGTGAGGAGTTGGCAGGCCTGTGTGTAATATCTCTACTAAGCTGTGTGCATGTGTATAAAAGTGCATGCTGGTTATGTACATTTCTGCGAGCCTGCAGAGTGTAGCTATTAAAGTATTTCCTCCAACCGGTGAATTCCACAGAAGAAGGGGCCTCAATGCCAAACAGCTGTCTCTAAAACACCGAGCACACAAAAACAGTAAGAGGCAGCACTGAGACCTGGGATATTTTTTGACACATTTTCGTCAAGACGTTAAAAAAACAACAACAACAAACATGCACTGAAAGATATGAAATAAAAGAAGAAGAAAACTGAAAATAAAACCAGCAAACAAACACATACAATAGAAGCACATGAAGAATGCCCTCAGAGTTATTCAAACCCAGTCAGAATGAATGTGAAAGCACCAATAGCATGACAAGAAAACTTACGAAAAATAAACAAAAAGAAAAATCAGTAAAAAAAAAAAGCTTGAGTAAGTGCACTCTGTTTTTTAATTAAAGAATTATTATTGGGGGTTTTCCTCCATGTAATCTAATAAATCTTGCAATATGAAAACTTTATGAAGAAATTAAGCAATTTAATTTTAGAAACAGATGATCTGGAACATGCATACCTTTGCATGCTGAGGCAGGTTTTTCTGTGAGTAGCGCGATAAAGCAACAATGGGATGGCACACTTGTTACCAGTCACTGAGATCACACCCAGCATACCGTCTGAATTTGATGAACCTGACTTGGTCACGAACCTGGACTATGTGACCCTAGCCCCGCTTCCACAGTCATTAGCATTAAACTCTCTAGCAACATCCTGAAGCACTTTTCCTTTAATAAACAGGCTAATAATGTCTCTCAATTCTGCAAATGTCACATAAAAAGATCATAGTCAGCCTTTTTTTCTTTTAACTGCTATTTTTTTTCACTGCTGAAGAGGGGAAAAAAATGTTGGTTGTCCTGGGTGAAAATTGGGCCCGTAGGTAAAGTGGGTTATTTTAGGATCTTGGCATCTCATCTCTTTAAAGGTTAACAGCTGGTGACTGCAATGCATTTCAAACTGGTGCTATAACAGTACCTGATATTTAGCATTTGATCTTATTTGGTCTGAGGTTGCTAAGGGGAACACCTCATTTTGAAACTGTCACATGACAAGCGACTGAACATATGAAATCTCACTTGTTAATAACAAGGTTGATAAATCAATAACAGGCAAAGAGACATCTATAAATTTATAATCCTTGTTATGATGACCTCTGTCAGATAAAATTTTGTAAAATGAAGAAAAATCTTTTTAGCTCCTGGCCCAACTTACCTTAATGTGTTAGATAAAATGGGTCATTCATTTCAGTTAAAGTGGGACACCCTTTGAACCGATTTTTGTCAGGTATTCTGATGATTCCTTTTATTAAAATGATTTATATTGTTTTATATATTTTATTACTGCGTATGTTACATGCCTTTTTTTTTCCCCTACTGAGTTTGTTCGACTAAGCTTGTGTGTGTATGCTAGTGGGCCCAAATACACATACAAACGCTAACAAGCACACAGGAGCCCGGCTCACAGAATAAGAAATGAAAAGGAGAGGGCATGCTGATAAAGAAGAGATAGATGTAGAAGTAAAGTCAAGTTAAAACATTAATTTCACACAGCAGGTAGAAAACAATGGCAAGAGTGAAAGGGAAAGGAAGGTTTACAAGACGGGATGTGAGATCTACTGCGATCTATGGTTTGGAGATGGTAACACCCACATAAAAACAGGAAGCCAAGCTGAAGATAAGATTTTCACTGGGACCGACAAGAATGGACATTATATGGACATTATATTGACATTGGCCCTTATAAATGAGCATATCAGAAGGACAGCTCAGGTTGATCGGTTTGGAGACCAAGTTAGAAAGGAACTGTTGAGATGGTTTGGACATGTGCAGAGGAAGGATAGTGGATATTAGGGGTGTTTAAAGGATTTTTAAAAACTGGATGGCAAATGCGCGGGGCAAGCTCAAGCTGATATGCAGCCCTGAGTCCTAATGCAGATGTATTATGTGAAAAGAGGAGCTGCATAACAATTTAAACATAATCTTGTTGATTTGTGAGAGTTAAAAAAGTAATTAGACTTTTTACTTAAGTAAAAGTTATAATCATTCACATGTAATGACACTAGAATAACATACATGGTGTTACTGGATTATAATTATTGATTTATTGATGTGTGTATCTCTTTACAGTTAAAGCCGTTGAAGACTTTAATTGCTTAAATATTGCTCAGTACTTTGATCAATTAGAATTGAATTCGTCTACAAAAATATTTGTAAATAAAGCTTTAAAATAAATTGTATTGTACAAAGTGCAACACTCACATTCAGAATATAGTGGAGAGAAAAAAGAAAGCAGCATAGTACTAGTACAAGTATTTTTACAAGTGCTTCAGTAAATGTAGTTACATTCCTACTGGCCCCATCCAATGGTGTTGGGGATTTTAAGATTAACGGCACAAGGGTGAACTAATGATATTTCAGGGGGGCTGGTGCCACCCCATGCCTCCGTTCTAGACATGCCCCTGGATATATGTAACGGACAAAGGATGCTGAATATCAAGCTGTCAGGCAGTAGGAAAGAAGGAAGTCCACAGAGGAGGTTCATGGATGTAGTGAAGGAGGACACGCAGAGGCTTGGTGTGATAGAGGAGGATGCTACAGACAGAGCAGAAGGCAGATTATCCACTGTGGCAACCCCTGAAAGAAGGAGCTGAAAGAAGAAGAAGATTTTGAAAACAAAGGAACAGAGAGGATCGAAGAGGCTCAGGGAAGAGACAGAAAGTATGAGAAGGGCCAAAATATACAATCAGTAGGCAGAGGAGAGGATGAGGGAAGCTTCAGCTGGGAGAGGATGGAAACTCCCACATGAATGGTTTAATGGAGATGTTACACTGTTGTCAAACCAAAATGATCCTAAAGCGCCTTATTTTCACTTTGCAGTCGGATGGGGCCAACCTGAGCACCACTTCGAAATCTGTAGGACCTGAACAGTTAGATTTCATTACATAAATTCAACGCAAAAACATTAAAAGCTGTCATTATTAAATATTAAACCTTTGGAGTCAACAGACTATGACACCTGCTTGTAATGACACAAACAGGTGTCATAAATGAAAGAATTTAAGAAGCATATTTTATCAATCACTTTTATTCCTAAAGTGATTAATTAGAATCCATATAAACAACTCTAAACAGCGAATGCTAAGCTACAGACAGGCTGCTGTTAGCTAGCCTAGCGCAAACGGAGGGAAACTGCTAGCTTGGCTCTGTCCAAAGCTAACAAATGTGAGATCCAGCATTTGTAAAACTCACAAATTGCCATACCACATCTCATTTGCATCATGCATACAAAAACCAAGGTGTGAAACCGACTAAGCTGTGGTTTTACAACCGGTGGTGAGTGGACTTCAGCCAGGCAGCTCTTTGTGCTAAACAAAGCTTACTTTATCTCCTGGTTTGTGTTTCATACTCAGCCAGCATGACAGGAAAAAAACAAAACAAAAAACATATACAGTATATACTTTATTAGCACTTTAAGCCTGTGAGCTTTATGTGACTGTCATTGATATCCAAACTAATCCTGTGCTTGATGAATGTCAGAACAGTTATTGTTGTCTGTCTGATTACATAGACTTGGGACAACAATTACGGGTTTGTCACATGCACTGATTTCCATGAAGGGAAGCATTTATCTAGAATATCAGGTTTACAGTACACTATGAGGAAATGAAAGAATTCTTGTGAAGTGGGAAATAGTTTCCCATTATGAACATTAGATACAGTGAGCCAGGGCCGAGGAGGGACATAATGCTCCTCTTCAACTTGCTGATTCCTCCTGCCGCTTCAGTTCATATCATTAACGCAGCAGAGAGGAAACGCTTGTTCCCCCTGAAACCTTATACGTGACACCACGTCAATAAAAGCTGGAAAAGTGCAACTGAAACAATTTTTGAACATCAGTTGTGCTCTTATTTTGTTTTTTTCTTTTTGTGGTTATAATAGCAGTTTTATAGCCACCTTCCCCTCCAAGCAGACAAACTGAGCCTGAAACAACAACAGCTCTGAAACCAGCTGCAGCTTTAAAGCTGGAAGGAGCAGGTGTATGAAAACTGAATTCAAACTCTTGTTGATATGTACAAATATAGTACTACTACTAATGAAAAATTAAAAAAATGTAACAGCGTATATGAGTCTTGCTGATAATGCATGAAAATTTAACAAACGTCATGTCCCACAGGCCCTGAACTGCTTCTCCCCAAGTCTAGGACCAACAGACTTAAAAACTCCTTTGTCCCACACGCCATCAAACTGTTTAACTCCTCGCTGGAGGGGAGGGGGAGGGGAAACAGGAGGACAAAGGAGGGCGGGGACAACTAAGCTGTAGTGTTTTTCTCACTGTGCAATAATCACTGTGCAATAGACATTCCTATCTATGTATTCTGTGTTTATATATGTGTTTATATGCTAAATGTATGCTTATGTACATATTCTCTCATTCCCCTTTATTTTATATTCTAACTCTGTAATATATAACTTCTGTTGGTGTATGCTACTGGAAACTGAATTTCCTGGAGGAACCCACCCGAGGGATAAATAAAGTTCTATCTAATCTCTCTAATCTAAAAAAAAGACTAACTCAAACACAATAAAAAGTGGTACATTTTTGTCTATATTCCTTTTAAATTGTAGTTCATTCATAAAGGAATGAACTACAATGCTACTGAGACTGAAATGAAAAACATCCTCTCTTCTGTTTATTTTCTCTTGAATTAATCGCTTAGTAACTTTAAAACTGCTTACAGCTGGGTTTTTTACGTTTTACTACTACTACTAATAATGCATCATATGACAATGTGATGAAATGCCCATGGGAATCTGTGGTTCACTTTTACACAGTTTAAAAGTAGCCCAGCCACCTCACAATGGTGTCATTTGCACCCCTAGCACAGGGGGCAGCACTGAGCACATTACAGATCCAGTGCAGAAGAAAGTCTTAACCCAATCTCACTGATACTTTTCACCAGCACAAACCAGCAGTTAAAGGCATATATTATTCTTACTTGTGTACTTCATGTATATAATAAAAAGATACTTGTGGCTGCTCCCTTGTAACAAAAAGTACTTCATGCATATGTGTAGGATTAAAAAGCAGATCCACAAGTGTTCAGATCAGATTGACTGCTGCCCTCAAGTGGTCAAAAAAGGGATTGCAAATATTGATCAAATGAACGAATGAATAAATACGTTTATAGTTAACATTTTAGCATCTAAATAATATGTTTGTCATTTGTATCCCGTCCTGCATTCATGCTGAGCCAAATAAAGCAACCATTTTTAATGTATTAGTCTATTTATATTCTATTTATATATTATTTTTAGATAAACATCTATGCTGGAAATGACACCTTGTAATTTGACTGTAAATTATTTAAAAATATATTCAGCAGAGGAGCTGGCATCTAGAAGCTACTAACAAATTATAAACACCACCAAACAAACAAATAAACATAAACAAACGCTTCAGGCATATTGATCAGTCCAGTCAGGAAGCATCAACCATCGTGACTTGGGGGACCTGCTCTGTGCAGCTCACCTAGCACTTGTTTTACAGCTGGCATGTCCGCCTCTGGTGCCCCATTCTCTTTACTCACTGAGCACATACAACAGATGTGAAAGAGCCTGCAGATGCAGCTGCATTATGCAACATCTTCCAGCATGACTGGTTTTGTCCGAGAAGACCTCCACGTGTTAGCCGGCGGTGCCCTGACCACTTTTAGGTTCCAGGATGAAATCCTCAGACCCGATTTTAGACCTAACACTTGTGCAGTGGGGCCCCGGGTCCTCCTGGTGCAGATCCAGATCCAGATCTTTGAGGAGATTCCCCAGAATCTCATTCACTGTTTAATCTGTCTGTTGCTATAGGAGGACAGATACAGGCACATATGATGTAAATTTTGGGTGTGATTTTTGGGGATGATGATTTTAGTTTCCACACTGTTTTTACCCTAAGTTTTGAGGATCCTTCTTTTTTTTTTATTGCCCTCTGTGTATTCTTTTAATTGCTGGTCTGTTTCCTGCCTCTTTCAGATGAATTTCACTTGTACACAATAGCAACCAAATCTCATCGTACCTAAACTTACATAATAAAGTCAAAAGTAATAAAGACAACACTGTGCTCCTTGTAGAAATGTGCTTCATTCACTGGACAGACCCATCAGAGAAGAAAAAGCAGGACAAAGGTAACTGGTATTGCTGCCTATTTAAGACACATAAATGATAACCTAAACATTAAGCTGCGATGAACACCGCCATTATAGACCCCCCCTGTTTGTCTTTTAAATCCTTTCATATTCATTCAGCCAAATCCCCCTCTACCCCCACTGCACGCACTGTTTCATTTCACCTGGAAAGCCGCGGATCAAGTCCCCTTCCTACCTTCACCTCTGTTACCAGGTGTCCAAAGCTGGTGAGGGGGATCCTCGTTTTAACAGGAGACGTCGGCATGACTGAGGGAATCACAAAGTTATTTGTCCTCTTCACACATTCACTGCAGCCTGAGCTTCATCCAGGTGATACTTACCGTAGGTTCAAGGGTGAGAGAGACACTTACACAACGATCGGGCGTGCGGAAACTGTTCCGCACAGGTTTAACGGACAGCACGCGCTGACCAACCACGTGTCTCTGTGGCCTGTGGGAGGAGCTCGCGAACAGTTACGCAAACGGAAAACGGTGGAATTCGCTTTTCTTTGACTGAGCCACAAGAGGGCGGGAGACTACAGTTTATGTGGTCCTGCAGACATGCCGAGCCAATGAAGCTATAATGTATTATTTTTTATTTATTTATTTATTTAAGTTATTTTTAAATGAACCTTTATACTGGAAATGCCACCCTATTATCTGCCTGTAAAATCTCTCTATTTGCTAATATGTTATAGACCAAACTATAATCTGCAGTTTAACTGAGATCCAATAATTGTATTCTGATTAAAAAAAAACACAAAAAACCCCCAGAGAATATCTGGCAAGACAAGCGGGCTTTACTTATTTTGGTCTATACAGACACGACAGCGTCACACTACACTTTCATGATGTGAATCTCCTGTTCCATCACATCCCAAAGGGGCTCTGTTGAACTGAGATCTGCAAACTCTGGAGCTCATTTGAGTACAGTGAACCCATAGTCACGTTTAAGAAACCAGATTAAGAAGATCTGGACCTTATTACATGGTGCATTATCTTACTGTAAACTTCCAGTATAAGACTGGTACAGTGTGGTCATGGTGTAGACATGGTTAACAGCAATGCTGTGGTGTTGAAATGATGCTCATTTGGTGGTAAGAGGCCCAAAGTGTGCCAACATCATTACACAGACACCAGCAGGATGAACTGGTGATACAAGACAGGATGGATAATTGCTTTCATGCTGTTTACACCTTGTCCTCTGCTGCTGTAGCCCATCAGATCAGTTGAGTTCAACTGGTGAGTGCATTGACGTGCTCTTTTGCATACCTCGATACTCAATTTGAACTCCAGTAGCTTGTCTTGACTATCTCTACATCCCTAAATGCACTGAGTTGCTCCCATGTGATTGACTGATTAGATAGTTGTATTAATGGACAGTCGAACAGGTGTGCCTAATGAAATGGCAAGGTTCCCAAATTCTCACACCCACTTTCCAAAGAGTTCAATTGTTTGTGCACAGGCATGAAAACCGGCAACGCGCCAGGTGCACTTCAGTTTCTGTTTGCACTTCTGCTACCACCGACCATGTTCAGTGCTGAACTGCTGACTGCTCTGTCACCTCTGTTTTGGCAGAAGCAGTGTTCAAAGGAAAAATAGGAGTGTGAGTGAAATTTGGATCAAGCTTGAAGAAGAGCTTGGACAAGTTTGGACAGGACAGCAGTGCCAACACTACCTGGGTATATCCTAAAAAAATGAACCCTTAGATTTTTTTTCAAGTAATTTATGAAGCATTTGCTAGTCCCATAAACACTCATTATAAACACCGGTTTCTAAACTACATAGGCAGCCACTCAACTTACCAGATCGATTTTTCCTACAGACCCCCCAAAAAAGAAATTTGCCTTAGAGGGGAATACAAGCTCCAGCAACATCATCTATCCTTATACCTGTTTTTCCAGGTAAGCCAGCTATTACACAAGCGTTTTCTTGTTAAGTTCACAGTTTATTAGTGGTTAGCAGGATCTTTTGTGGATGATGCATTTGAAGGTAAACATTGCTGTAACTTGTCAGTGAGCTTTGTTTTTGCGTACTTTTATTATTTTTTTCCCATCAGACTTCTTTCTAGAAACATAACATTTGCATATTTTCTATACACAAACATTTTTAAAAGTTTTTTTTTTAAGTAAAATGTAAGTAAAATTAGATCTGTAGATTATGTTGACCTTAAAAACAGGCATGGGAAATAAGAAGTAGTTTTTAGTGTGTTTTTGTTTTCTTTAACAGTGAGGCGTACCACACGGAGGGTGGGAGTATATAGGTGAAAGGCAACCAGCGAGGTTATCTGCCATTGATCAGTGTGACTTGATCTTTTTTTAGTGTGCCATTGAAAATGTTTTGCACATGAATTCCTACACAATCATCTTAGTCATGCCAACTGAAGTTGTCGTTTTTATTAAATCATTAAAGCCATCATTGCAGCTAAAACTGATTGCTGGTATGGCTGCTCTGAGTTGTGGGAAGGTGACAGATTAACACCTTTTTAGGCCATTTTCTCACATGAAACCTGTAACATGACAGGTTCAAATATTCAGGAAAGGCAGAGGTTTCCGTCATTCACACATAACCTCCTACACATAATGCTGCCATTCCAGAGAGACTGAAGGCACAGCATTTAATATAAATGGGAATCAAAGGGAACACCCCACCACCTACACTTTAAATAGACCTGTAGACTTTGTTTTATGGATAAAGGAAAAAAAAAACATCACATGTGGATTGTGCTGTTACAAATGAGCAGCAAATGTCAGAATATTAACTCAGTCTGTTACTTTAATCACTATAAAAAAAAACACTTTCAGGCAATGCAACATTGCTGATTTTCTCATTGTGGCAATAGCTTTATGTCTTTTAGATGTACACTCACTGACTACTTTATTAGGTACACATTGCTAGCACTGGGTTGGCCCCCCTTTTGCTTTCTGATCTACCTCAGTGGTTGCTGGAAACATTCCTCAGAGATTTTGATCCATATTGACATGATAGCATGCAGATTTGTCAGATGTACATTCATGACTCTTTAGACCCCATTCCAAAGGTGCTCGCTTGGCTGACTGTGGAGTATAGTGAGCTCATTGTCATGTTCAAGAAGCCAGTTTGAGATGATTTGAGCTTTGTGACATGGTGTATAAGATGGGTACCCTGTGATCGTAAAGGCATCAACATGGTCAGTAACAATACTCAGGTGGGCTGTGGTGTCTTTCAATTAATGCTCAGTTGATACTGAGTGTACCAATAAAGTATCCCTCACACCACCTGAAACACTGATGCAAGGCAGGATCCACCCATGCTTTCATGTTGCTTATTCTACCATCTCAGTGTTGCAGCAGAAATCAAGACTGATCAGAGTAAAGTGGGACCCAGTGTGGTCTTCTGCTGCTGTAGCCCATCTGCTTCAGGGTTGGGCACGTTGTGCATTCAGAGATGCTCTTATGCATGCCTTGGCTGTAACAGTGGTTAAGTTACTGTTGCCTTCCTATCACCTTGCAGCAGTCTGGCCATTCTCTTCTGAGCTCTGATTTCCACAAGGCATTTTCACCCAGAGAGCTGCGGCTCACGGGTCATCTTCGCCACGTATACATACTTAAAGCACATTTGTTGCCACGTGATTTGCTGACAAGATATTTGTGTTAATGAGCAGTTGAACAGATGTACCTAATGAAGTGGCCATTTGTAGTTATATAGAAGAACATCCATACAGATTTTAGTACATTTTAATAAACAGATCAGATAACTTTTGTGACTCTAACAGCTGTACGGTGAAGTATAGGATATTATCTGGTTGTTAG
>VVHJ01045429.1:0-11623 GCA_015107715.1 Tylochromis polylepis
GCCCAGACCTCCCTCTCCCCAGCCACCTCCTCTAGCTTATCCGGGGAACACCGAGGCGTTCCCAGGCCAGCCGAGAGATATAATCTCTCCAGCGTGTCCTGGGTCTGCCCCGGGGCCTCCTCCTGGTGGGACATGCCCGGAACACCTCACCCAGGGGGCGCCCAGGAGGCATCCTGGTCAGATGCCCGAACCACCTCAACTGGCTCCTTTCGATGCCAGTTCGATATTCTTTCACATTTTGGTTAAAAACAACAATAAACAAACAAACAAAAACTCTAATCAGTACAAGTCATCATCACCATCATTACTAGTCTGCAACCTGCCCTAAGACTAATGTACACTGAAGCAGGGACACAAGTTTATTTTAACACTACAATATAACTGCAAAGCATTATCGCTTGACTTCTGAAAAGTCTGTTTTTAAAGCAAATGCTGATTTATTAGACAGTTTGCATTTGTGGGCAAACTCCCTCTTAAACAGTACACTCTATGTAAAACTGCATTTCCAGCTCACGATTCCCCAGAGTTTCCACTAGAGGGAACTGTTATAGTTAATTTCAATATGAAATAATGATTAGCGTTAACTTATCCTCCTGGAAACTGAGGGGGGGAAAGTGTCTTTCAGTTTAACTGTTTTTGTCCACTACAGAGGACATAATGAACAGGCTGGGTCTCAGCAGCACATCTCGTTCGTCATTTCTTATTTAGGTGATTGTTTTCAATGAAATTTAATACCAAACATTTGAAATACTGATGGCATTTGGCATATGACAACCTAGAAAATGTCTAAAAATGAACATGAAAGAGTAAATATCAAAAGATGTCCAAGATTACGAAAATAAATAAATAAATAAATAAATACGTCCCTGATTAAATATCAAACTAAATGTGTGATAAAACACTACTGCTGCACGGCTTTCTCAATAAACTTTTATACAAAGGAAGTTTACTATTCTTAAAACAGCTTATAAATCTAAATAATACTACAGCAAAACTCAATATTGAGAGATCAGTTATGAAACTTCCTTTGATGAGGATACACCACAAATGATTTAGACTGCACAATGTCATACACACACGCACACCTTCATACGTCAAGGTTTTTGCACAATTCTCGGTCTTTTGCACAACCCACTGTCATTGTTGCACTTTTCTATTGCACTGTCTTGTGTCTGTATCGTTCTATTCTGTCTGGTGTTGCGCTGTTTTTTGCAATTTTCGCACACTTGCACTTTATGTAGTCCTGTGTTGATTGTCTGTTATATGTAGCACCATGGTCTTGGAGGAACACTGTCTCGTTTCACTATGTACTGTACCTCTGCACATGGCTGAAATGACAATAAAGTCACCTGAGCTGACCTAAAAGAGAAAGTTTTTTCCTTGTTATTCCCACAATTACCTGGTCAGGAGGTTATGAACCAAATTAATCTTATTACCGTATTATTGTAGTATAACTAATGAGTTGCTGTGGCTTTAACTGTGATATAAAACGTACAAGAACAGCATCTTCATTAATAATATGGCACGTGACAGTACAATTATTGGATAATTACATGATAATAACGTCAATAGAATTATGCGATAAAAATGAGAACATTGCTTTAGATAATTTACGTATCATAGCAGTGATAATGATGAAAAAATGGAACCAGCCAATCCAAACACCTGCGTTTAAAAAATAAATTATTTACTGGTAATTAGCTGGGTCAAAAACACTGTCCCTTTAACAGGAAGGAAATTAAACGGGGGGAGTGAAGCAATAGGGAACTACTTCCTCGTTACCCCAACAATCACAACATTATTTGTGCGCAATGGGTGAATCTGCATCCTCGGGAGGAGATTTTCAGATCTAACAGTCGGTGCACATCGTCGGGAAGCTCCGGGAAGCGCGTTTGTTCCATTATGCTTCAGCTCAACGACGCAATGGAGCCGGAGAGTCCGGGCGCTGCGGTTCTCCACCCTGCAGAAACCGAGGAGGGAGTCGAGGTTGCCTTCACGCCGCCGGAGGCCGGACGAAGCCTCGGACACGCTGCCTCCGTGGCCTGCTGTCCCCCGTTACAAACGCTGACGCCTTTTCATGTGCATAACCCCACCATACAAGCGAAAGTGAAGGACTACTTCGTGTTCAGAGTAAGTTGCTCCATCCATTCCAGCTTGCAGTAACAGGCCTGTTTGTCTTTATATGAACCACTCGCACTTGTCGTACGCTGCTTAGGCACCTTTAAGTAAACACGTCCACCCCCAGCTGTAGGCGTCAGTGCAGGGCAGCATATTGTGAAAATCACAGTAACAGATCACAGGGAGGCTGAGGCTTAGATGATTTACGGTTGTGTGATGCTGATCTCAGCCAGGTACCATTGAGCAGGCGGTGAGCGACATCAGGACTGTGGCACTGCCGTCCGAGGATGGGGAGGTGCTCAGTGTCTGGCTGCTGGCTGAGTAAGTATCCCGTCATCATGTTAATTATCAGGCAGGAGGCATAAAAATTAACACTTGTGTGAACTATTGTTTTCTACAGAATTGATCACTGGAATAACGAAAAGGAGAGACTTGTGCTGATAACTGATAGGTGAGTCAGAATCATACCTCATCTTTAAGTGACTTATGTTTAATGAGACATATCAGATAGCCAGTAACATTGTCTTGACATTCTGTGCAGGTCCCTGTTGGTGTGCAAGTATGACTTCATTAACCTGCTGTGTCAACAAGTAATCAGGATCTCTCTCAATGCTGTGGACACCATCTCAGTGGGCGAGTTTGAGTTTCCACCCAAATCCCTCAACAAGTATGTCAGAATTTCAGCCTGTCAACAGCCAGTTGGTATTTACCCAGAGTACATTAGTAAATAAATGTGTAAACATTACAACATTGACCTTTAATATTATCAAAAAAGAAAGTTTTGGTTTTTAATCGTTTAAATAGTAATAAATACGTTTTAAAGAAAGTGTTTCCAAACTGATGCACAGGGAAGTAAAATGTAAAAACCTACAAAATACAGAATGTCTTTTGTAAACCGTCGTGGGTGTGCTGCATGAATGTCGCCAGCTGTCCGATATTCTAATCTTATTAAAACTGTTGTATTATCAAACAGAAGAGAAGGCTATGGGATTCGTGTCCAATGGGACAAACGTCCCCGGGCTTCATTCTTTAACCGCTGGAACCCCTGGTCCACAGAGATGCCCTATGCCACGTTCACAGAGCACCCCATGGCCCATGCTGATGAGAAGGTGGCCTCTCTCTGCCAGGTACAGTCACTTTAACTAAATGAGGCCAAACATGCATTTTAGTTATTTCAGGCAATAAATTACTTGATATTATGAAAACTAATACAGCAAATGAAGCTTGAAAATGTGAGGTCTTTTCTGTGTTGTGAAACAATGGTGACAGCTGGTGAATGGTTGTTTCAAACAACAAACAGTCACAGTTCAACTGGAAACAAGGACTGATTGCTGCCTTAAAGACATAATTCAGCCCTCGAGATAAAGACAGTTATTCAAACTTTTCAGCTTGGTATATCACTAGATATTTTTAAAGCCGTTTGTTTAGATCTTACTGGCAAGGCAACAGCTGTGCAATTTCTCATCCAGGCATTGCTATGTGCAGTGAATGAAGCCCATTCTAATGCAAAATCTTTAATGTATTCTAATGAATACATTAAAGATTTTCCAGAGCACCCTCAGATACTTAACTCCAGACAGCGACTCCTAGTTTTATGAAGATATAAACTGTGAACTTTTTAAGTGGGTGTTAATAGTTTCATATTTTTTCCTTCTACTTCCCAAGTTGGACAACTTCAAAACCCAGCTCGTGCAGGCAGTGAAGAGAGCCCATAAGGAGCACCCCATCCCAGGCCGAGCTAACGGTGTGCTGATCCTGGAAAGACCCCTCCTTATTGAAACATATCTAGGCATAATGTCCTTCATCAACAATGAGGCTAAGCTGGGCTACTCCATGACACGTGGCAAGATTGGCTTCTAAATTCAATCGTTTCTTCAAACTACAACAGTTCAATTCATGTGTCTGTGTTAAACTACACTGTCTGAGGGAAGCTGCAGTGTAATGTGTAACATGTCTGTGCGTGTATGCAGAATCCAAGAGATGCCCACACACCTTCCTGAGTCGGTGTAATGGTCAGCCAACTGTACGTAGATGATGCACAGCACTGTAACAAATGTCTACTCATTCATTTTTTGTGCCCCTAGTCCCCCCTTTTCTGTCAGAGTTCCACACAAGTGTGCCACACACACACACACACACACAACCTTCAGGAGTGTGTGGCCGTGTTATAAGAGTTGGGAGATAAAAGGCACAGCATGTACTTTATATTGAGCTTCTTGAAGTCTCACATTTCTGGTTTAACCACTAAATGACAGACTGTCAAAATGAATGTGATATTTAGAACAGTGAAACCGTATCATCGGCCAGGATGAGTTCCATGTTTGCTACATGATATGGTTTGAATTAAGTGTTTGCATTATTCGGACCACAGAGCCATAGAGTAGCTTCTTGGAATGGAAAAGCAGCTGATGGACTGAGTTGGATCGTCATGTCACATAATCATTCAAATAAATTTATGTAGAGATATGGAAGGAAACTAGATAGGAGAGCATAGCATCTGCAAGGCTGTGCACTGGGCTCAGCTTTGGTACTGATTTGCAGAATGCATGGGCTTGTTCAGTAGTAATGATGAATTACATATCAAAACCCTCTCTCTTGTATTTAACCCGTGTTTTATTTTCAGTGCTTATATTTACCTAAATGATGTCTTTGCTTAGAGCAGGGAGCTACCGTTTGCAGAGCCGCATTAGCTACAATAACAAAAATGTTCTTTTCATGTCAGAAATAATATGTGCAATGTGAACATGTAAATCATGTCTTTATGTTTGTTTTGTGAGTTGCTATTATGGTGCTGCAATTTGCATTTGTTTTAGACATACATTTGCACTACATCTGCATTAAACTGTGCAGAGGGTGGGTTGAGTTACGAAGTGGCATACATGCAGATAAAGCTTTGCATAAGTACATGAACTTCCTAGAATGTGTGCGTTGTGGATATTATTGTCCAGCCAAAGGTTACAGACCATACTTCCATGCATCACCAATACCAACAGAAAACATCCCAAAATGCCTTTTTTTCTGGTCTTATTTGTGCATGTTCCCTGCATGTTGAGTCTGCATGACAGATGTTTTTTAAAGAAATATCCTAAGTGAATCTGTAAATACCGATTGTTTTGTTTATATACATTTTTTTCCCCCCGATGCAATTGACTTCTTAGAATATGAATATTTCATTAACAGTTCTCAAGTATTTTATTTAGGGATATTAACTCATTACTACAAACAACTGAAGGCTTTGTCTTTGTTTCAGATATCTGTAGCACAGTAGCCACTATGGAACATTAAAAATGCCTCCATGTTTTTGTCAGGGCTGAAGCTCGGGGTGGATATAGAAGTGCATTACGATTACATTTGTACTGTCAAGGACTGTCCTGATATATTTAGTACTGCCTGTTGCTGTTTGGATTTCTTACTGACATTTCAGTCTGGTCATAGCGGGTAACGCCTTTTACATGTTAGGAGTAATGATGCAGTATTTGCAGGTTAAAGATAATGCAACTTGTGTCATGAAGAACTGCTTTAAAATTACCAACTAAAGAAAACTGTCTCATGTCTTTGCTCATGTCAACAGTGCGACTACATTTCATCAAGATGCCTCAACTGTAACTCAGCTTCTGATTTCAGTAACATGACATATACTGAAAACAAATCATCTTGATGAAAGGCTGAACACATTTTTAGTAAATTCCCATAAGCAACAATATTTATGACAAAGTTTATTTAGAACAAATATAAAATTTCAAGGTAACACAGGAAATTGTAGCACTAAGACAGTGAAATCTATAGAAAATTGTAAACTTTCACATTCTCACAGTGTTTGCAACTAGTGCTGAGTACATATTTATCAGTAGGAATCTCTTTCAATGTTCCCAAAGCCCACACTTTTAAGAGCAGCTACAGTCCAGCATATGCAAGCTAACATGTTCAGGAGTGTTCTCACTGGTCATCAACTCAGCTTGTGTGTACAGCTAAATAAGACTGACCTATGACCCAGTTATTCTTCTTTTTGTGTGCTTTACTTGTCTTCTTCATCAGTTTCCATGTAGCACAAACACAGCTGCTCCTTTCCAAGCAGTATCAAGGAGTTGCCACTGCAGTGCCAGTTCAGAGAATGAACTTGAAAACCACCTGGCAGGAATAAAAGTGAGGTACCTGTGATGTCAATGCCTCTACACATAAACATGCTCATGGTAAGAAATCAGTATGTAAAGAATACACTTCAACTTTGTGCAATGAGATTTTCAATTTCAGGGACATTTAGAGCAATTAATGCATCTTTCAGGTTAAAAGAAAATGCAAAGCAACAATAGAGACATTCTACATGTAAATACAGAGATAGAGTAAATTGATTCTATTTTCAATTAAAAACAACACACTCTTAAACTAGAGGCAATATGACTTTGTGAAACTACTTGTTCATTTACTAACAACTTGTTCATCAAAAGTTGTTAGTAAATGAACCTACCATGGATAAACCTCCTTTTTGAAAGTATGACAAAAATAATGTCTATGTCTGTAACAGATGGTATGCCCCCACAGAACTTTGATCTATACATCACTGAATCAGTAAGGGTACGCAAATAAACTTTGCTGAACAACTATGGAAGGTTATCCATGATGCTCAGAAAAACCTGAGCACACAGAAAAACTGTCCACATATACTTAAGAAAAACTGGTGTAGTTACAATACTTTAAGGTTTCTTGTTTCTCTGTAGTATAGACAAACTCACTCACTTGTAGATAGGCACGTCTCTTTTTGGAGGTCCCCAAACACAGCTTGCTGAATTTTTTTTTAATGGTTTGGTCCACTAAGAGGTAATGAGCTGTAGCAGATTGCATTCACTGGTCCGTTTTTTGGGGGGGTTTTTAACTTCTAACTGAGATCAACATTGACTGCTCTTAAGCCCTCAATGGCTTAATCTTAAAGTGTAGATTTTTAAGATGAATTAGAATTTTAGCCAGTTTTAATTTCGTTGACTAATAATTTTGGCAACAACCTTTGACTAGAACCAAACCTTGATGCCTAAATTATGATTAAAACTAATGATGTTTAAGTCAAAAGACTACGATTTAAACTAAATCAAAATTTGCTGAGTTCCACTGATTTCAGCAGTGCTGTTTTGAACAATTTGCGAATAACAAAGCAAAAGCAAGTTTGGTGTCAATCTAAAGTTGTATTTTATGATATGATTGTTTAATATTCTATTAGTGTAAAAAATAAAATGAATGAATTTAACGGTGACCTTGTGGCTACCATGGAGCTTAAATAAAATGACAGGATGGTTACTGGAGTTCACTGCTCCTTTCCTATATCTGATAACAATGTAGTTAAGCTTTGAAATCCAACTACTTGAAAGTTCAATTTTTTTTAGTACCCAAGGAAATTACCTTCAGTAGGGACCTGAACAGCAACACAGCCTCCTGGGGACCAGAGATAGAGCTTGGTGTTGCCAGTACATAGTGCCAACCGGGGACGGCGGGGGTCCCACTGAAAGCATCGTACAGCTGATGTCTGCTCCAGCACAGCCTCCAGGCTCATCTTCTGCATGTCCCACACCCAAACAACACTGGTCATATTGTCTGCAGTGACAAAAATAATGATACAAATTCAAAGCCACTCTCAGCCTAAAGAGCCAATACTAGTATCATAACAAATGTACAAAAAAAGTTGGTGTTTTGTACCATATAGGGTCAAAATTATACACATAAGAAAAATATACATATACATAATATACAGAGCAGATATTTAGTTAAATGTCCCTTAGCACACTGCACCTTGTACCATCAGCATAATTCTGGATGAAACTGGTGGAGTTTAATTTTTTCTAAACGTTTCTGTGTGTAGTTTCCTAACGTTTAACCTTAGTCAGCATATTTTCCATACGTTTGAGGTCATTCAAACCAACTTTCTCTCAGCTGAGGGTTACAGCGGTTGCTTTTTAAAACCTCTGCAAGTGGAGTTATAAAGTACAGTTACAGACACAGTTACAGTTGTTTGAACTGATGACGCTGGAATCTGCAGTTGTTTAGAAATGGCTCCAGGACACATTACAGACTTGTGTAATTCAGTTTCTCAGTTCTGCATTCTACTTTTGGCTTTGACTAGTTAAGAGGCTTTTTGGGACTTTCACCACCACATATTTAAGAATCTAAGTGGGTGCAGATTATGTTGTGCAATCATTTAGGCCAAGAAAAAGAGCAGTTCATAGAAATGATTCAAAAATCAGTATTAACAAAACATTCCCATAAACGATTAGTGTAACAAGAAAGTACAACAAAAAGGTAAAAGAAAAAAGTCTCACCATTTTTGGTGGCTAGATAGTGACTGTCTGAGCTGAATGCCAAAACAGAGATACCAATCTTGGGGTTGGCTCGGTCTGGGTCTGGTTTGACCACAGGAATTTGAACTGGCAGTGAGCATATCTCATCTAGATGAGGCAACAACAAAGAGTTTATAATGAGACAAAATTGGTTACTTGACCTGGCTAATTTTAGACAAATATCACTTTAAAATTTAATACTGCTTACATACATTTACTCTGGGTGTTGAAGAGTGTGCTGCCAGTAGTGATGTTGTGCAGAGACATTTCGTCAGTGCCAACAGCTGGCCTTCTCTCTACTTCTTTATACACAGTCTAAAATCGCAAGGAGTAATTAAATGACAATCAAACAATGTCTTCCTAGGCTCATCAAAAAGGCTCAATACTCACAGCTTTTGTGTTTTCCACTGTTGCAGGGTGCTCAAACTGTGCGATTTTTTTCCATGTGATATGATTGATGATGCGCACCTGACATGAAGATAAGTGTCTTATTTTCACTGATGCTAAAAATTGCACACAACACATTCTGCTCGAAATAAAAATGCATCTGAAACTATTCTAAAACTTGTTTTAAGAGAGAACTCTAGAAATTTTACACATCAAAGTCTCCTTACAGGTCTTAATGATCAATGAAAAAATAGTTGTGAAGCTTTTTGTGACTTCAGAAGGAACCGCATGAAATTTGTGGCACGGAAGACCTCATGTTAAAAAGACAAAACAAAAAACAGGCCATCATTAGGAAAGAAGGAACATTTTTTGACACTGTCCATACTTTTTCATCATAGCTGCCAATTGCAAGGAACTGACTGCTGGGGCTCCAGGACACAGACTTCACACCCAGCGACCACTCATAGGCACTGTAGGTTGACAGCAACCGGCCATCCAAAGAGTAGAGCAACACCTTATACTGTGTAGAGGATACATACGCATTACTAATAATGCTTTTATTCTGTTGTTAGCACTTAAGTACAGTGGTTAAGAAAACTCTAGATATACATGTTGCAGACAGATGTCAGTGTGCTTCATTTTTAAATTTAGAAAGCAGTATTTTTTTTATACATGGATATCCTTCAACTTATGCATAGCAAATCTCCAGAAATCTTTGGGAACTACAGGATATCTTGTGTCATGACTTTGTGATTGTTTTTTATACAGTGTGATTACATTTTGCAGTATTCCTATTTCCAATATTATGAGAGTCTTGTACCCTGAGATAATCAATACAAATTTGTCTTATCCTGCATAAGTGTTTACATAGAGAACACTTCCACCCATTTATAGTACACCATACACACCTCAAAATTTAAACTGCAAATGATGTTGTTTTATAATTTAATGTTGGCTCATTGATTACTGTCTTCCTAAACTGGAGTTTTCAACTATCCACTTGCCATTCTTGCCAGGGTACAGTTTACTGGGTGATTCACTGATGACAGACTCATGTTTAACTGAGATAGGTAATTTGACATTACACCGATGGATCTTTAGTGTATAAGGTAATTTACTAACCTCCAGACAATTGTCCCATACTGCCAGCACACAGCCATTTGGAGACCACTCCAACCCTGCCAGATCCTGTGTCTCAGTCTCAAAATGCTGTGATAAAAAAGTGAAATTAAATGAATTTAATTAAGACACTCATTAAAAAATTTTAATATCTTAAACTTAATTCTTCCTCAAATCTAGGACAAAATATAAAAGACAACAGGAAACTCATAAAAAAATAAAAAATTAAAGCTACTTTCAGCTGTTCCCTTATTCATAAGAGGTCACAGTACGTAGCTCTGTGTGCTTGATTTGACAGATTTTTACGCTGGATACGCTTCCTGATGTAATGCCAAAGGGATTTATGCCTCCTTCCAGAATCGAACCAGAAATCTTTTAATTGTTAGGTGAATGTGTAAATTAATTTTTAGTCTCCGACTATGTCAAGCGCTCTACCCAGTGAACTATAGGGGCACTCCATGATTTATATCTTTCATTAAATTATAATCCTATGTGGACTAATACACTCATGAACTCCTACATTTTTACCACTCACAGACGAAAAGTTGATTTCTAGGAAATTTAAGGATGCAAGTTCATAATCAGGGTGTTAGATATAGGAAAACTTTGATAAAAGCCAAAATGTCATGGTCAGACAGGTGGGGGGAAAAAAACATTTCAAAGTGGTGGTCCCAATCAACAGCAGTGACCACACAACAATGCAAGAGAGGCAAACCACAAACCAGAAACACTGTGTTGGGTGCCCAAGGTTCATAAGTGCACACAAACACCAGTCAGTCTGATCTGGTTAAAACAGAGATAAATAAGAAATCTTGGTAACTGACTCTCAGTGCTCCTGGCTCCTTTCATCAGGGCCCATTATAGGCCCTGTTAAAAATTATGATTATGGGCGGCTCTGCCTTGTTGTAGTCTTGTGGTTTAAGTTGTACTAAACTGGATGATCTCAGACATCTACTTAAAAAAAAAAAAACAGCTACTCAAGTAAGAGACTTGAATGCTAATGACTTTAATTAAAACTAGAATCTGTTCACCTCTTATGGGATGAGCATTTGCTGGATTACAAACATGTGCCACCTACTGCTAGAAAAAGCATAAAAGCAAGTGTCTCTCAGCTATTTGTCCCTGTGACGGAGTTACACCGTCCCGGGCCGCAGACAGCTGATCTGGGCGCATACACGCACCACCACTATTAGTTCCGACAATTACCGTGGCTACGCGTCTTTTAGTCGATCGGTCAGGTAAACAAAAAGGGGTGAGGTATATTTTGAGCGGCGCAGAGGGTGGCCAATATTTGTTTTTTGCTTACCTTTAATAAAGCCGGTCGCGTAGACTCTGTGGTCACCGATTATGTGAGCGGTGATGCAAGCCGATGATAGGGTGTTCCGGGCTTTTAAATGGTGGATTCGCGCGCGCTTGAGTGGTCACGTGAACTGCATTATTTGGTTTGTTTGTTTTTTATTGTGAAACACTGTAGGCTGCCTAGAAGTGGCCATAAATGTCCATATATACACATATATGGATTGTAGGTATACAGCTGGAAAAAAAGAGTATTTTGGGAAAAGAAATCATAAAGGGATGACTATTATGCCTAGTGGGAGGGGCAAAGGGGGGTATAAAAGGAGGCTGTCAGGGGTACCTGAGGAGTCTGTGAGAGGTTAAAAAGACGGTAACATGCAGAC